>BPTQ01000002.1:86449512-86703165 GCA_019973895.1 Chrysanthemum seticuspe | reverse complement strand
TAAATCCTAGCACCAATCTAATATAACATAAATGATGAATAAATCACTTATTGTTACCCAATACAGAAACATTTATAAGCAACATATACTCATATTAAGAGATTAACAACTAACATTCTTAATATGTATCCCCGTTGATGATATTTGAACAAAGATCCCCAAACAAACGTGTGGTTTGTAACAACGGTTATGAGATGGGAAAACCGAATCTTATGATCGAAATTTTTTGAAGTTAAAATTTGTGAAAAATAGGAGTCCTAACACACCAGTTTCAGGAACGGTTATGAATGGACGCAACTTTCTGATGTTATGAAATAGGAGTCCGCTTTTTTTTTTTTTTAATTTACATTTTTTGACCACAACTATGAAAAAATACATTGAGACCCATGTGTATTTTTAATTTTTTTTACATATAAGTACAAATTCGTTTTTTTAATTTTTTCATAGCAAATTAGGAAATAATTAGGTTTATTTATGTTTTAAAATTCAGGAAAAAAATTCAATTTAAAAAAAATATTACCAAATAAAGTATGAATTGATTTTTTTGAAATGAAAAATTCCCAATAGGGGTTTTGTTTTATTATATAAAAGATATGATGGTGTTGTCCCATCAAGTGTTAATACATACTAAATACTTTGTATTTTTTTCGTAGTCTTTTTGTTTTATATTTCTTTAAATGTCTTAAACTCTGGTATACATCTATTTTTTTAATTATAAAATCTAATATCGAAAGATAAATTGTTATAGTGTGTATAGATGAGTGTCATAGAGTTGGTAAGATTAGATATGCACGGCTAAAAAATATGACTACAAGAAATGATGAGAAAGGTTTTGTTTGGTCAAAATATTTGATTTCAGATGGAAGTGGGTGTAGAATGTAGTTGAAGTATGTTAAAGTAAAGGAGAAAGGAATTGATTTGCACACTCTCACAATTGACTGACACACTCAAATTATGAGTATTTTGACATTTATATCCTTACAGGATGAAGATAAGTAAATATGATATGAGGGTATAAATGTCAAAAAACTCATAATTTGAATGTCTTAATCAATTGTGAGAGTGTGCAAATCAATTCCATAAAAAAATGACTAAAAATGTCACTTAAAACTAAAATCTACTCTTAATAATATAGATCAAAACATAAAAAACTAGCTTCACTTTTGGCTTTCGTAATTAGATAATATACAATGAGGCCACTTGGACCGTGCATATGCACGGCCAAAAATACTGCCTAGTATATATATACTAAAGCGGCCATAAAGGCTAGCTTTCATTGGTTCTTCTTAATTGCCTATTTTATATTCATTTGTGCATATTATATTCGATACTGACCAAATTTTATATTTTACCCGTGTGGCAACTTTTGCGTGGCAACTTTTAGCTAAAAAAATTGATTAGCACGCGCGGTTTTTTCACCCAAACAAACCAATACACATAAAAAAATGTTATTCATATCTTAACAAAAATAAGTAAAATAACGTCTCAACATTACAAGTACTAACTTTCTAAACGAAACGACTACCAAAAACCCGCTGCGTTTGCAGCGGGCACAACTTTCTTGTTTATTAACATTACAACAACAAAAAAAATTTATGTCCCTAATTTTTTTTCTTTTATTAGTTTATGTTTCGTACTTTTCTGTCAAACGTTATATTTTCAGTTGTGTATTTTTCGTTTTATAGTTTTATAAAAATAAAAATTGTTAGCGAGGGTAGGGTTATTATTTTAGAGATACAAATAACCTGTCCCATTATTTTATTCTTTCTTTAATGGTTGTCTTCTTCATTAACTCACAGCCATAGCCGACGGTGGAATTATCAACGAGGACACCCACATAATCATGGTCTCAGCTTAAGCATCATCGACCCAAGAAAGATTTCAAACAATAACAAATTAACCAACAACAACTTCAGTCAACATCAACAACTACAACAACAAATCTTTCCCATCTCCATACAACAAACCATCAAATCCCCATACTCCGTAAGACTATAAACGAAAAGTAAAACGCTCCCTACAAGATCGCGGATTTATTCAAAGTGTTTTACAAAGATCTTAACCGATCTTAAAACACAAATCCTTCATCGATCTGTTTTGCACCAGTTTTCCGGTCAGGTTCAGGTCCGATGGATCTAAGACAGGCACTGACCTGAAACCGACCAGCTTACTTCCTTGACTCTCCAGTCACCAGTCCGGTCCGGTTTTGCACCAGTGCTCAGCTCAAATTCATCAGATAACTTCATCAATATTAATGTGAGCCATCTTGCATCATGGGTTGCCATTGTTCCTCAAACTAGAGGTAGCGATTACCACCCGTTAGTTTATGCATGCGTACATTTGGGTTATAGATCATCCCAGATAAGACAGACATAAAACTAACTAAAAAGGGAGCAAGTTAAAAGTTGCACAAAGTATAACTTTAGCTCTTACAGTCATCTGACGTGGAGTTGTTGAAAGTTGCCCAAAGTAAAAGTTAAAAGTTGCACTCTGCATCTGATACGCTTGACGTGGATTTGTTGAGCTCCTTTTGCTCACAGTGCATCTGATGTCCTAGGCGGGTGATCATATTTACATTTCTTAAACGTGCACTTCCCCTTTTTCATATAATGCTACAACAGCAAGACAAGAAGAAGCATATTTTAGAAAACATAGGAAAACAGAACAAAACATATTGAAGATAAATAGTTTACTTGAGATGGACAACAAAACTATATAAATTGTAAAATACGCACCTTACATTTCTCTTTTCCAGGGCGCTGGCGGTAGATGCGCGAGTCCGAACCATGCTGAAACATATAAAATACAAACTATCAATCAGCAAGCAAGAAAGGAAAATAATATAGGCGTGAGGCTCATTTGATATATGCTTAAAAACAACCTCTTTCTTTACCATTGTTTGACTAATCAAAGCTGGGTTGACAAGACCATGGTTAATATGACTGGCTGGAGCAGCTACAATAGCGCCAGGTGGATCCATTGCTGCATCGAACATCACAAACCAATCAAAAAATATGCTCAAGGAAACATTTTCATGATAAAATCTGTAGATTTATTAGCACGAATGAATGCATAAGAATATAGTTTCTTCATGACCTACCATCTCTTTCTGGATGATTAAAGTAACAAACGCTGCCAAACGAGCAGCTGAATCATGAAAAGTATGTACCACAAATGAATTAGTATTATCGGCGATCAGTATATCGTAATTGTTTCTAGTTCACGAATGCTTAATGGAGAAAGTTAAATAAACCAGTCAATTTACTAACCTGCCATTTTTCAGGTAGAGATTGCAATTTTTTACTCCCTGTATAATGTAAACAATAGGTAATTGGAAAAAGATGCGGATAAGTAAACTAAACAAGTCAATGTGTCAATAAAATGTATGCAAATCTATTACCAGTCTAATAGGGAGGCCAGCAGAGTTAAGTGATATTGCAGGGGTAGAGGAAGGCGTCGAAAGTGTAGACTCCTCATTTATCCCACCAGTAAGTGCTCCAATCTGCCCACCATTGCCATTATCTACACCAGCAGTTGCTCTTGAGATGTGTTTTGGATGATTAAATAGGCAGGTTGAGCCAAAATTACATGTGCGAGCGGCCATGTTAAACTGCTTACATGTTGACAGGCTAGACATGTTAAATACAAGAAGAAATGCAAATACCTTGAGAGATGAGACTTGAGAATAGTGAAGGTGCAGCCACTCATACCTTACATAGGGGCTTCAATGGTCTCTTCCGTAATTCAGAACCCTCCGTATGTTCCAAATCAGACTGAAGATGAATCAACAATCCAGTCATTAGATTTATCATATATTTAAAACAAACCAACATATCCAAAAGCAATTAAACCCACCAAAGAAGCAACTTTTTCCTTTGGGTGATGGAATCTACAAGTCTGGCCATACTTGCATTTATTTAGCACCAAGAAAAGCTGCATCAAAAACCATATTACTTGCAGTAAACTGTGGGTTCATATTTCACAAAAACGATTCTCGTCCCAGTACCAAAACAAGAAGAGCAGCACTGTTCGCTAAAGAAATATGGAGATCAATGATGTATCCTGTGCCCAAACAAGAATACTACCAATTACCAAACCCATCCCATCCCCACTGCAAGTCCTCCAAATTTTGTTAAGTAATAAATGGACTCACTAAGGATGTCCGAGTGACATCTTATGGTGCATGTTATTTGCAAATGACATCCTTATTAACAAGGCCTATTTTCAAAAAGTGTATGCAAGCTTTTTTAACCAAACTATAGATGGACACATAATTAATGTTCTATTCATTTAGGTTTAATTTTTAGATAACGCTTTCTAAAATGTCAGAAATCTGATCCAATGAGTTTTTCATAGTGCCAAAGATGATTACCCCTAGAATTCTTAATAGTTCCTCACGACATTGCTAGTTACATGGCTCGATCATGAAAACACAAAATATATTTTTACATAGGCACATCTACTTGTTGATTAAGATTATCACAATTCCAATTGAATTTAGGCCATCACAAAGATATGTAGGATTGTATAACACCATAAAGTATCACTAGTAATAAGTTAACGAGAAACTACTAGAATTTAATTTCATCAAACTAACTACAAAAATAATGAATGCATAGTTAAAAATTTACAAATATTTACTGAACAAATTCATATATTATGTGATATGGTTCCGATTTAATTAGAACCAAGCTAAGCTCGTTGGGTAATCAATCTTTCAATCAACGAGGAAAGCTAGCGAATCATAATAGCTTTTGATGAGGATCCGTAACTGTTTGTAACGAAACAGCGTTTAGAGAACTAAAGAGGAAAAAGATTATCAAAATTCTATAACTGTTTCACTACAACTGCCCATATATAGGCTGACCAAAATAACACGTCCATCCCAATTGCTAGTGTTGACATAAAAGATCTCATAAAAATAGAAATGACATAAAGAACCCCAAACTTGAAATAGACATATTACATTATGATAATTTTCCTATTCAACACTTAAACCCCCTACTTTAACTTAGTTCCACACATTGCTTAGCCAAACAGTTGCAGTGTGTTAACACCTAGATCACACTAGTGTTTTTCCTACATACAGTTGCCTGACTGTGTGGTAATATATGCATATAAATACTTTTAACATTTTGAGTTCAGCATACCGGGCAAACTTGCTTTCCAGGTCTCTCCGGTAGAGGTTCAATTGCAGTCACTGAAACCTGCCAAGTGTAGCTAAATATCATGATAATGCGCAAATAAGAAAAGCATAAATGAATGCAATAGAGATTAAAGTGAATGTATAAGAAAACAGACATTCAACAATACAGTCCAAATAGTACAAGTAAAAAGGTAGACTTTCAACCAACAATGAAAGTTTACAAGAAAGAACTAGTCAAAGCAAGGTGGAATGAATCAAAATGTAGTACAAACATTGCTAAAGCTATAAAGTTAAAAGTTCTAAGCCAGAAGTAGGTGGATGTTTACATAGCTAACCTTTGTAAATTAGGTTCACCGTATTCACATCCCCTCAATATCAGCCCTTACTAAGTGCGTAAGTATGACTATAGAAGAAAAGCACCAAAACAAAATGTTGAAAAACTAGAATATACAGTAAAAATTGTTATATGTTTTTCCTATTCTTTGATTAAAAAATACAGAGTGATTCTCCACCATAATCACCATCCCTGATTTATCATTATTGATCTTGAAGACTAGTTTTCATTATCAAACATTTTATATGACCGAAACCTTCATGATACTATTAACAATACGTTAAATGACCCAATTTAAGCAAGCTTTGTTTCTCTAACCCATCAATGAAGACTAAAGAAACACGATTACAGCAAGATGCGACAAAACACAAACTAATGAACTAAAACATACAGTAAGATCCACGCCAACCTCATGAAAAGGGAGGGCTTTAACTGGTTTGAGCCTGTGTGGCGGTGTGTTCAAACCCTGTGGATTAGTCGGCCAAAAGGTCGGAAACCATGGTTACCAAAAAAAATATATATATATACAGTAAGATAAATATCATCTATTTAGTTAGGACTCAAAGCCATATTGATTGAAAATAAAGTTTCTATAGAGAAGAGTAGATGGGTTTGAACGTGGGTAGACATTGAAGAGAGCAACACATAAAATGCAAGCTGGAGTAGTGTATATATATGTGATGATCACACTGATAATTGATAGGAATAACAGAAGTATTACTTTATTAGTAGAATTCCATAGGCTGCATGGAGAGACAAAATAACGTGCAAATACTTTAATAAAATTCTTTCAAAAGCAGTGCCCAAATATGAAGATTATTTATGTGGTGTACTTTTTGCGAGTAAATAGCAACATTACCATGAACATAACATCTAAGGTAGCGTTTGGTACGACTGTACAATATATTTTTTCTTGAAGGGATTGAAGTGCCGATAAATTCATTCCAAGGTGGAAGGCAAAGAAATGGGAAGTAGTCAACCCGCGCAATTTATTTAAGCATAGTGGAATGACGAGTAATTTATTGACAATAGTTACAAAGCAAGCTTTAGAAACAGAAGATTGAAACAAACGGCGAGTGGCAAAAATAAATAAACCTGATGATTGGAGAACTTCTAGATATACGAATTATGTCAACACTATAAACTCCCAACTTAAATCCCAGGTTTTCCAATAACATTTGTATAGTATAGAATTATCAGGAAAACATGAGCTTTACAAGGTAAACATATTGTGTAAACATGTCTAAGCATAAGAGTAGCCAATAATGTTTGACTAAAAGTAAAAAGAAGGTGTAAATCCGTAAATATTCCTTGTATGCAACTAAGGTCATATAATAGATATAACTGCATATAAGTGCGACTTAGATAATTTGACTGAAATATAAAGTAGTAAATTATTAATATATGTGCTTGTAATTATAGTCAACATACTTAACATAAATACACTTAAAACAATGATACAAAGTCACCTCTTTCGAATCAGGTATTCCACCCTCAGGGACCCACAAAGGATGGTCAAACTTGCAGCTGCCTCCTAACATACAAGTTCTTGTTCGCATATAATGAGGACAATCAAATTCTCCAGGCATCTGATGGTAAACTGGAAATCTACTTGGGCATCTACGGAGGTTCTCTGAATTGTTGACAGAATAGCACGCTTCACTTTGCCAAACCGTATTATGATTACCACCAAGGGACGCTACGATAGATAGTATACACATAGATATTGGTGATTAGGTATTAAATAGAAAGTAATGCATGATTTGTTGATACATATGTTTTGTTGGTCGGAATAAATGTTAAAAGGACTGGAATGATTGAGAAAAAGGAACCAGGATGGTAATGGTACGAGTTCTTACATCCCGTTACCACATTAATATTTGATCATTTAATAATATTCAATGAAGTTTCTAATTTAAAAATTACATATTAACCTTACTAAAATCGCTTAAAAATTTCATATTCAAGTTAGAGAAAAGTTCATTACAAAACACTTTTTTCTAAAGAACAAATGAGTGAATCTTAGTCATCCATTTTTTTCATCAAAATAAAATAAAAAAAAAAAAAAAAAAAAAAAAACTTTCATCCTTTTTTTTTTAAATTAAAATATCTCGCAAAGCGTTAATCGTTACACGAAATTAATTATACCAACGCGACGAGAATTAAATTATCTTTCTATAGATATGCACTTCAATATATACTTTCGACAACATTTTTTTTCCAGAATTTTCACCCATAAAAATCACATGTGATTATTACTTTAAAAATCACATGTGACTTGTGAAAAATAACAATTTTACAAATCAGAAAAATAAGAAAAATAACAAATCACAAGTGATTTTACAAATCGCGTGTGATTTTTGTGGGCGAAAAGAAATAAAAATGTCAAAAGTATATAAAAGTGCATATCTATAGAAAGAAATTTAATTCTCTTCGCGATTTTGTATTTTTCGTAGCTTGAAGATTTACCACTTGCAAGATATGTTGTTTTGAAAAAAAAATGTGGAAAATGATTATATATTTTATTTTTTTTAATGAATAAAAGGATGCTAGGATCCAACTATTTGTTCTTTAGAAAAAAATTGTTCTTTGTTGATCTCACCTCATCTTAAAGCACTAAATTATTCAAACACATTTTTAAAAAAAATAAAATATATTTTACCTTTTGGGAATTTTATTGTATAAATTATTTTATTAAAAGATCATATAAGGCGTTAAAACCATTAAATACCAACATACTTTCCAAATTTTCACATCTTATCAAGATAGTATATAAAAGCTCATTATTACTTCTAGGTGCCTCATATGGCAATATACTTTTATCTCGGTGCTACATATAGGTAACCTTTTTCACTACAAAAAAGTTTGGATGGTAATAATGAGCTTTTATATACTATATTGGTAATATGTGAAAATTTACCCATACCCTGCCTCGGCGGGATTGGGTATGTTGTTGTTGTTGTGGTAATATGTGAAAATTTTGGAAAATACGTTTGTATGACCCATCATATAAATTTAAGGGGTATATATATATATATATATATAGGGTAAAGTTAAAATAAAAAGACAAATATCTGTAAAAATAATAAAAAGATTTTTTTTTTTTAATTCTTCAAAAATTCCAAAAAAATTCCACAAGATCGAGTATGTTGGTGCATAAAACTTTTGTGAAAATATTTTTTATAATTCTGAGTTTTGATACGTTTTTTTTAATGCACAAAAAACGAATTTTGATGCGCAAAAAAAATTTGATGCACAAAAACTTGTTTTAGTTAGATGCGCAATGTTATTTTGATGAAAAAAGTTAAAAGAAGTTGGGTGCAAAAACCAATTTTGATGCCAAAAAAAACGATTTAATGCGCAAACGTATTTTTTCATAATTTTTTTCGGAAAAAATATCCACTTTTAGAAAAAAGTTTTTCACAACTTTTTCATGCACCATCATACCCGATTTTGTGTAATTTTTTAGGAATTTTTCGAGAACTTTTTTTGAGAAAAAAAAATCTTTTTATCTTTTTAGTGATATTTGTCTTTTTATTTGATATATATATATATATATATATATATATATATATATATATATATATATATAGAGTTAGGATCAAATAAGAAGAATAATAAAAATAAGAAGGATAGGAAGTAACCACAACCACTCATTCTAGATGCACCTACAAAAATGGATGCATCTTCATTCAAATTTTCCCTCCCATATTAAAATGTGTGGCTAGAATTACTTCTTACCCTTCTCATTTTAATTATTATCGGATCCCTTCCCTATATATATATATATATATATATATATATATATATATATATATATATATATATATATATATATATATATATCTTTTTCTTATTCCATTTCTATTTAAGCGGATGAACTCCAAAAGTTGCCCATAAGAAGCATTGAAAGAACAACATTTGGTCCATAGCTAGAAATGAAATAAACATCATTAATCTAATATTTGAGAAGTATCATCGGCTAAAGTCAAATCATGGGCCTACTTTAGCAGCTAGTGTACAACGGAAACACTGAATGAAAGCAATTATAAAATTAATACCTTTAGACGAAGAATGCTTATGATCGGCTAAAGTAGCGTCAGCGTCCATATAATCACCGGAAGGCGTGTAACTGGTGCCAGTGAAATCCTTGTGACTGTAAATCATTGAGTGATGCTCGACGAATTAATCCGGAGCTCGCCGTACAGCTGATACAAAGAATGATTGAGTGAACGGACAAACCAACAAAAATAGGGAAAGTTAAAAGGTTGCGTTTAGTTAGAGTATAAGGTATAGTGGCAAACATTTTTTTCCCATTTGTAGCTTATCATATGCCACCTCATTTTAAGAGTCTAACCTCAAAATACCCCTCCCTCACAAGTAACTTCAACACAACCATTTAGGCCTTACCCACTCCTAATATTTTATTTTTCATTTTTCTAAACACACTAAATTCATTTCATTCGAATAAAAACACAATACCAAAACTAAAAATACAAATTTGTAAATTTATTTTTTTTATAAAATATAAAAACACACTTTATAAACAAAAATTGTAAAATCTATACCCAACAACGACAAACAAAAAAACCATAAGGGCTTCAAATGTAGATATAATTTTATTAAAAAAAATGTACATCCTTATCTTCTTCCTTCGTGGAAAAAACTTGCACCCACCATTTGTTTCCATAAATTTTTAAACCATTAAACACAAACACACACATAATTATAAATCAAAGAAAAACAAAATAAAATCAAAGAAAAAGAAAACCTGTAACACCCACTATTTTGTCGTTTGTGTGTTGGAGAGCCAACGAGATTGGAGATGGCGAGCATTGGTGGTGTGGTGACACCATTTCGGCGGCGCTGAAACACCTTCCACATCATTTCGGCGAGCAACAAATTCCACCACACCGGATGCTCTTAACATTCTCATTTTTTTATTTTTATTTTTTTGTTTTCTTTTGTTTAAGTTTGACGGATTAGCTATAAGTTTTCAAAATCTATTATATTATATTAGGTGAGTACCTGCATCTGGCGGCAGCGGTATCTAGCGGTTTTTTATGCATTAAACGCATTGTTTGCAGCAAGGTTGTCTCATTTAGTTTTCAATTAGTTTGCATTCCTCCATTAGCTTTTCAAAAATTCTTCCGTTAGTTTTTCAAACATTCCTCCATTAGCTTAGCAATATTTATGTACATTAATGTACAATAAACGAATGACATGCATGGATAGTTACTCTTTCAGAAAATCAAGATGTCAACTTTACACTTACATGCATGATTTTCAACATTCAACAATCACCTTAACTTTCAACTTTCAACTTTCAATTTCCACTTTCGCCTTTGGTCATTTTTCTATTGTATGTAATTAAGATTATAAGATTCAGTCCCATCATTCATTGCGTAGTCTTTATGACACAATTTGTAGAGTAAAACTGTGGTTTTAGAATACTTAATACTTCGACCTGAGTAATTGCGAGAATATGCAAAGAGGTGGACGTTAGTAATTGCAAGCATGCAAAGGGTTTATATCGTTATATTCAGGAGGATATACAACTAATATGCAGTTACAATCTTTGTGGAATGCCAACAACCTGCGAACTAAATCTGTGTCCATGTATCATTGTCTCTTAAGTATAAAAGAAATAGGCTCTCATTTATTTTGCACAACTCAAACAAAAAACGTTGATCTTCCAACATAAGTAAGGCTAAATGTAACATGTCAAACAAACATTCATATAGCATAGCAATGGAGGTTGCCTAGCCAAACGGTAATTTGTACCTGGACCAACTGGTTGTGGGTGTCATTGGCACCATCGTTGTGATGATTTGTAGAGTTTAAGATGTGAATGCTACTACTAGGCGCTATTTAAGTACCGACTTCATTGTGTCTGATGCAAGGGTAACATATGATTACATTTATCATTACAAATAGAGTAGGTTTCCCTTATAACGCTAATATAATATTTTGCAGGGTAACGCAATGCACTGTACTGCAAGGAGTAGCACAACACACAATTTTGTTAAGCTAAAAGAAGGGGTTGTGTACTCTATCAAAAACTTTGATGTAAGGCCAAATAAGGAAGAGTACCTCATCAAAAGAGATGATGCATTTATGCTTGAATTTGATGGGTCCACAATGTTCCGGAAAGCTTCAGTGAAGTCTGATGGTTTTGACCGATATCCATTTGAGTTGGAAGAGATTGAGAACATAGAACCTACAAACGACAAGTATTTGATTGGCATGAATTTTTAATAATTGAAGTTACAAGCAACTGATAGTTGATTATTAATGTTTTATATATACACTATTCTATGTCAATTTTGAAATTACATTATTCTAATCAGTAACTGCATGCCTGGCAGATGTTTCAAGGAAAGTCATGAATGTCGGGAGAACAATCACATAGAAATCAGGCTCAAGGACGTTGGATTTATATCTTGCTAATAAGAGGTTATTTGGGTGCATATATCTGTAATTTTAATTACCATTGGCCAGCATTTATTTCAAATATGAGCAACACCCTACTTTTTTGTGTTATTTTGTAAAACAGAGGACAGTCAATTAGAGTGACTTTATGGGAAGGACTGGTGATATTTTGATAGAAAAGAAGACGAGAAATGTCGGCCTATGTCCGGTTGTTGTTCTCTTAATTACAAACATTATAATAGTGAGAATCTATGGAAAAAAAGTTTATATACAATTTAGTTTCTTACCAGATTGGGTAACATATGTTAATACCTTGCAAATAAGCTTTTATCTCTCACTTCTTCCACCATGATTTTTTATGATCCTGCAATCCCAACATTGAAAGAGCTTAAAGTTGCCATGAGGTAAAACAAGGTAAACTGTTTTTATTAATATTTGGATACTTATCATGCTTTAATGTTAACCATGGGTATGGATAGCAGTCCTGCGGATTTTAGCAAGGCAATTTTCCCCGTTGATTTCCCAAAACCCAAGGATGGGACCCTTGAAAACTTGCTCATATGGGGCCGTAATCAGAAGAACAAAATAAGATACTTTCTAAATTTCCTACTAATGTTGTTATGTAGGTACATGGCGTTCCATTTACTATGTAACCATCATTGCAGGCCATGGTCTACAATTGTAAAGCAACAATCATAAATATTAGGACCAGGAAGGGGTGGAACTTTCCGTCATGTGGTGACAGTAAGTGTAGAAAGGGTACCACCCGACAAAATGGAACGTTCTGGTGTGCTTCGTGCGATAAGGCAGTTGAGTACCCAGTTTTAAGGTAACAATGTTTTTGGTTTATACACCTATTAAATTTAATGAAAGAGAATAATGTCATTTACTTGGCAAACACACCATGTGCTTATCAGTTTCAGGCTCGAGGTTGATGTGTCCGGCAAAACAATTGCTATTGTGATTGTGCTTGTTGATGATGCCGTGAGAGAGTTGTTGAATTGCTCTCTAGAATCCCTACTAGAAGATGAGACAGGGGTATAGCTACAGTTTTTGTTAGGTCACCATAAGGATGATAACACAAGCATAACAATGATATAGAAACGAGAGAAAGAGGTAGAGTGGTTGGATTCTTCACAAGATAAATGAACAAAGGTTTAGTAGCATAAATTAAAGAACCAACGCCCTCAAGTGAGGGTTTACATAGTATTTATAGGAGAGGGAGCTAGGGCAACGTCTAGTCCCTTCCTCTACACGTTATGGGCTTAGTCTAAGGCCCATGGGCTTACTTCATAAGCCTTAACATAATTACTAACATATAAGCCTAAATACTTAGCAACCTATTACATAGCTAATGACCGACACTTGATAGTAGTTACACGTGATCCCAACAATCTCCCCCTAAGGGTTGGTCATCTAGGTTGCTTGACGTCTTTCCAACAATCTTCTTTCTTATGAGTAGATATGCTTTGGTTTCTTTGACTTTATTAGCTTGACGTCTCTCATGTTACTTTGTTCTTTGTTCTTTGTTGTTGTGGTGATCATATGTTGTCATCTGCCTCGTGCTTCACGTCTTTCTCCACCATGCTCATACTTCTTTTGACTTTGAATCTCCAATTTTGTGTAGTCCTCAAGTCTTTAAACTTTGTAGATTCTTTGACTTTGACATAGAATCATCTTTAGCTTTGTGTTGCCTTTGATTTTGGTGAGAACTTTCTTTTTGATACGATGTTGGTATGAGCATGTGGAGATGGTGCGGTCTCTCCTCGAAGAAACAATCATCAGTACCTGCATGAATATGTTAGTTGAAAATACCAATCGATCACGGTGGACATTTCTTATAGAATTGACCACTACGATTGTTTTACTGATGAATGTCTTGATTCCATTCACCTTGGTCGGGCACATCAGCCGTCCGAATCCTGTTGAGGGGAGGGACAGTTATCATTACATAAAATAAGTTCAAGTAATGACCCACGTCTTCAGGATTCGATTCATGAAAGGAATCTCCTTGGCGGGATTTCCAGCATCTACAAGTTCGAATGTCGAGAGTATTAACAGCATAGTGTGATAACACATCTCTAATTCTTACAAAGGTTGTTCCTGAATTGGAGGTCCTCAAGAAGGCTAAAAAGATACACCGAAGTGTATCAACAATTCAGGTGAGTCGCTGAAGTTTACCGAAGCATCACTCCACGACTGTAGACCGTTTGAGACACATAACCACACTAAGCGTAACCCATGAGGGATTACCGAAGTGACCTGCTGTCAAGGATGTTTGATGTTGACCATGGCAGGAGTTTCAATTCAATCACTAAGGATCACAATTGTAAATCCTCTCATAAATGTTCTGGCAGGTTGCTAAGATCTGTGTAGGACTCTATAATTGTATCACTTGTGTCCTTATTGTTTGAACAACAAGTGATGAAGTATTAAGTGTTCCTAAGAGATCTTTTGATGAATCTCGTCGCTCTAGACTCGATTAGTGCGCTTTGGTTTTAGTAGTCGGAGACTGGAGCGGTGTCTCCTATTTCAATATCAACACATCTCATAATGAGAGGTCGATAGATTATACAGGGTTCCCTGTGAGAATGAAACAATTTATTTTGAG
Source organism: Chrysanthemum seticuspe (assembly GCA_019973895.1). Lineage (NCBI taxonomy): Eukaryota > Viridiplantae > Streptophyta > Magnoliopsida > Asterales > Asteraceae > Chrysanthemum > Chrysanthemum seticuspe. The sequence goes on along the minus strand of BPTQ01000002.1, from coordinate 86,688,642 downwards.
AGAACTTTAGTGGCTTAGAAGGTTTAGTGCAGTGCGTCACTGGGTCGATGACATCTTTGTCTTCAATACCGGTGTCACCTTAGTGACAATCAGTAGCATATGTATTAAACCCGGTTTCTGCCCTAAGTTGAACATATGGAGGGCTATTTCTTTTCACCCTTTTCTTTAACTTTTCTTTTTAATTCTTCAACTCCTTCTTTCTCCTTTTCTCATATTCTACTTTTTTCAATCATACCTAAGGACTTCTAATTCTAACTATGGTGTTGTCCTTGGGTAGATCCCTCCGGCTCTGGCGGATCATAGGACGTATTATTCCTAACCTTAGTCACCTTATACCTCCATGACTATCCTTATGTTGCCATAAAACCATTCACTTGAAAATATCTTAAAGTGTTTATGATTAGAAACATATTTTGTTAGCACTTTGAGAGTTTTGCATTTTCAGAAATACTCCCCCTCCACATGTGCTTGTATTGTTTTAACTTAAATTTACACAGTGAGGGTAGAGCTCGCACTTTTGAAATGATCGACGTTCGATAAACTTAGACCGATTCGAGACACGGTTACATCACTAGCGAACTACGTTGAAATTATTACCCAGCCTGCAAGTCCAAAGAAAGTTTCTCAGTTTGGTATACTCTACTCAGAAAAGTCCTATTCGAGACACGCTTACATCACTGGTTAAACCAGCTTGAAATTATTACCCATTCAGGACAAGCCCTTTCGATTACTGACATTTGAAGTTCGTCAATGCATGGGTTATTACTGCGTTTAAGCACTTTGAGATTCTATACTATTCACAACATATTTTTGATCACTTTTATTTTTCTCCCCCTCAAAAATGGCATATTAATGTTGTTTTTGAAAAAACTTTGATTGAAAATATGTCCATTCTGAGTTTTAAGGGAAGAGTTCAACAAGAACTTTTTCATTTGAATAAGTTTGTTTGCAAATACTCCCCCTCAATAAGTGATAATAACTTTTTGAGATTTTAAAATAACGAGAGGGAATACTTGTTCTTTTTAGCAGAATTATGAAAAACATAGAAAATTTGATTAATTCTACTCAAAAGTAAGAAGCTTTCGCTCCTTATATTAGGATTGTGGCACTGAAGCGTACCACAAGGTCCTTTCTTTACAAGAACGGGTTATACACTGTTATATGTGCACAAACAATATATATATAATCAATAAATTCCTAAATACAAATCAAGAGTATTCAATCAATCCAAGTATTACACAACACTAACCAATTACTATGGACGTTGAAACATCATAATCAGAAAGCCCGGTCTTCCTCCGACATAACTCTCTAGGCTCCTCATCTGATCCTGGTGTTTTAACCTTTTCTCTATCCTTGCAATAAAACTTCGAACCTCCCATTGTTCTGATGAAGTCCAACGATGTCTACCCTTATACAGCTTTATATCTTTCAACCGAGAATCCAAGCCACCACGAACCAATTTGAGGGTGTCGTCACGGAATTTATGTATCTCATCAAATGCCATAAAGCAGTTGCGGAGATTGGCACTTCTGTAGACGAACCCGAATTTGGGTTCTTTGATAAGAGTATATTGTGGCTCTTTGTTGACCTCGTTGAAATGAAAAAGTAGTTTGGTGAGATTGAGTTGCTTCCGATAACTCTCCACGCCTAGCTGAAGATCTTCAACACGTTCTTGAATTATCACGCTTCTGATAAGGGAGGTAATGAAGTTCAGTTGTATTTATGTTGGAAACTGACGCATTTTGCCTTGGACCTTAAGGGGATACATATCCTCAATTTCATTAAGCGTCAAGTTTGGAGATTCAGCTTCAGAGAATTCGTACTCCTTCTCATCTTGTATTTTAACCATTATCCGCTTCAAGAATGAGTAATCCCACTTTGTTGCAGTGGCAATTGACATGATCGCGACAATCTTCTGATGATGCTTAACTTCCCATTGAGTTTTGTGCAACCTGCTGCTATGGTAGAAAAGCCTGCTCCTTTCTGGCCAATGATGAATTCCCAACAATGCATCTTTGTCGTATATCACCACTTTGTCAATGAACAAACTAGTGGCATCTTCCTCAATTGCCTTGTTGTGATATTTTGCTGCTGGAATGTTGAATGTCAGGAAAGTTGCATATTTCTTTTCAATCTTGCTTCCATGTTGAAGAAATTCCAGATCGTTGTTGAAGAAGAATCTAAAAAGGATCTTTGGTTGTTCAGGTTTACCGATCAATGGTAGTGACTTGGTCCAGTCAGTGTAGTAGGGTCCATGCTTCTTCGACGTGTGGTCTATGTTGAACTCAGGGTTTAGCCAGTCGATATCATTCGACATTGCATGGGCAATGTTTTTGAGATGATACTCGAGCTCGATAGCGTTCCCGGATTGTTCCTTAAGAAGATTGAAGGCTTCATTCTTGATCCTTTTGAGTTCTTTCTTAGTCAGCTTCTTGATTCTGAATTGAATCTTCAGCTTCTATACATGCTCCACAGTTAGACCATCCATGGGTTCTTGATCTTCCGCAAGCCGTGGTTGTGCCTTGACCAATTTGTCGCACCAGTCGTACTCTTATGTGTTTTCGTTGTCTAACCAAGCAACAACATCTGATTTCTTGTTTTTTCGGCTTGATGACGACGATCCTGATCGAGGTCTAGGTGAAGGTTGAGGTTCTAGTTGTTCGAAGTCGTCACCACCGGTGTAAAAAAAGTGGTCACCGGCTTTTGGTCTAGTATCAGACTCCTTTGGTTGATCATATTGTTTTGGCTGGGTTTCTGTTAGAGTTCTGGTGGTGGAGGGCTTGACCGATGGTTGTTACTATGATGATGATCCACCGTCCTTCTTTTGTTTCTTCGCGTTTGGATTAGGATCGTGTTCATCATCTTTCCTCGGTCTCTTATCTTTGCCCGCATCTTCCTTGCATGATGTTCTAAGTTGTTTTGCAACTAAAAGATCATAAAGGTATTCATCCTTTTTGCTCATTTGGGCTACTCTCCCAGCCATATTTGTCAGGGACGACTGGGGTTTAACCAGCATCGTCTGCATAACAACCGGTGTTGTGGTGACAATTTCCTTAATCATATGTTTGAGCATTGGTTGCAATTGTCTTTTCATCAGCTCCTTAGTGACAACAGGGATGTTCTTAGTAAGAAATTTCTCAACGTATTTGATGATGAGCTGTTCCATTTCATCTTAAACTTCTCTAGAAAGGAACTTCTCGATTGCTTTCTTGGATTTTTGGAAAGTTGACATTTGGGCCGTCAAGTCTGTGACGAAGCCCGAGAGAGTGTTGACTTGTTCTTCAAGTTTGGTCTACTTTCTTGTACGAGCTTGACTTACTGCCCTTTGAACTTTTTCCTTGGCACATGACATCCAAGTGTCAGCTTTCTTCTTGATTGATTTAGTTTTTGATTTAGTTGTATGTGTTGGAGGAGGGGATGACTGAGTTGAAGATTCAGGCATGGTTGAAGTGTCTTTTGGTTGTTCAGAAGAAGGTTTTGGGTCATTTTCAGGGTTGTCGAGAATGTAATCCTCGGCTTCCCTTTTGAGTCTTTCCTCTTCTGCCCGTCTAGCCTCTTCGGCTTTCTTAGCTTCTTCTGCTTCTTGACGTTTTCTCTCTTCTTGTTCTTCAACTGCCTTTTTGACATCTTCTTCAGTGATCATGTAATTCTCCTCCTGTTCATTATAATCACCCCTTCATCTTACATACGCTCATCATCGTCTTGTTGTTGTTGTTGTTGTTGTTGCTCCTCCTCGTTGGTAACCATGGTGGTGTCACCCTGTCCTTACCGGGTTGATTAACCGGATCGGAAAGGGGTTGAGTGACAGATTATGGTTCTTACAGAGGTGGAGCCCCACTGCTGGATCCTCCTTCCCCACCGGGTTGAGAAACCGAAAAGAGAGAGGATTGATATTATTTTCTACTTTGTTTCATGACCGTCCGTAGATTTTGTTCATTCTGTTCTTCAATTATTAGCCCGAAATCTGGGTCATGTTCTTCTTCAGTAGCATGCTTTTTACCCTTGTCGGCCTGCTCATGTTCATCATCAGTCTTAGCATCATAAGAGTCTATGTCCTCTTCAAGTTCTTCAAGTGTAGGACTCTTCTCCTTTTCCTCTGCCTGCTCTTTCACCGGTTCTTCAGCACGAACTTCCTTGTATATGACAATTTCATCTGATTCTGCGTCTGAGTCATGTTCTGGTTGAGATGTTGGTTCAGGAGAAGGCTCAGGCCTGACAACTTGAACCGGTACTCTTCTTTTCTTGTGCTTTGGCATTGTGGGCTTGATCTTATTAGTGGTACTTCCTGAGCTACCAGCTTTCTTAAATTTCTTTGCTCTTGTATTGATTGATGAGGCTTGTGTAGCTTCGTCAAGAAAACCAACACGCTGAGCCTTGAGAGCCTGATCATAGTACTTATATGACGTTGCTATTTTGACCTTTTCGGTTAGAAGACATTCAGGGAGCTCAGCACCTTGTTTAAGAGTGGTTTTCCCCTAAATCTTAACCATTCTCAGAGTTGGCTCATTTTTCATCATGTGTTTGTCATCATCATTAAGTCTTTTAGGGATATCATCGAACTTCTTGAGAAGATTATTGATGATCATCTTGGTTTATCTGACAAAAGGGATCTTAGAACCTCCCTTTTGGACGTGCTGCATCATGTCCTCCCAGATGAGGCTTGCATAGTCAATGAGCATTACATTGACCATCCCCCAGAAAATTTGCAGATGTGGTAGCTTAGGGTGTTCATGACTGCTGTCTCGGCTAGATACGGACTTAGCAATGATGATGTAGAGAGTTCTCCACGGTTAAGGCATGTACTTGACATCTACTCTGGAGTGAGTAGTAATGATACCTGCAGATTCATCATAGCCGATGTCAACAAGAAAGTCCAGAATCTCCTTCTCAGTTGGAGTTTACACATATTCTTCTTGAGAATTTACGGTAGGTAGAAGTAGCACAGAGCGAAGATCCTCGATGCTAACAGTGACTTCACGTTTGTGTAAAGTACACTTGACTGACTTTCCCCCATCATCCTTTTCAATGGTGTTCCAGAACTGGTGAATATAGAAGTCGGGGATTGAGGCAGATTTGGTTAATATGAACTTGTAAGGGTGGTTGAGTAGAATATCCACAACGATTTGACAAGATGCATCTGAGCATAAGAATTTGTTGAAATCAACATGGAGGTTGTTCTTGCCAATGATTCTGTTATAACCTTGTGGGAAGGTATTTTCCATTGTGAGTACATCTGGGACATTAACATCAGCTTGTTGAGTGGCCATTGTTGTGATCTGAAAGACATAAGTCATAGAAATAGACATTGAAAGACACATCGTATTAGTCATTAGTCTGATTCATTTCCTAAGTCCTTGTTTGATGTTGATATTCAGAGTTGGATGTCCGTTACACATTTTAAGTCACATTTGTCCTTATACTTTTAGGTGTGATGATACGTTTAGTGAATGTTTTAACTTTGAAGTATTAATACCCATTTATCACTTAAACACAACATTTGAAAGTTTTATACACTTATTCGTAAGTTTAAGACACTTTGTCAATTGTGACTAATGCTTAAACATTTAACTTGTTTGTAAACAGGTTCTTACTCGTAACCTCGATCCTTAATCGTAAACATGGATGCTTATTCGTAAGCTTAAGTCTAAGGCGTAAGAATAGTATTTATTCGTAAAGAATAAATGACGCAGGAGCATCCCATGCCTCGAATAATTTGGTCGAATATCTCGAGTTTTAAGCAAGTTATTTTGTTTCCTTATATGTTTATCTAATACGTGTTTAATAATAGAATGTATTGGAATTATATTCCTACTCAATTCTCGTTCCTAGAAAATAGGGATTTGTTAGTAGGGTTTTATTTAGTTGCCTATAAGTATGGATTTGACATTGCAAGTTTTTTTCAGTTTTATGATAATAAATCGAGAACCCTTTGGGTGTTTTTTTGTTTCTCTAGCTTGTTCTGTTGTCATTGGACTATCGATCTGCATCATTTGGTATCAAGAGCCTCATGTGTCTAAATGGTGGGGCGTGGTAGACCTCCTCGTAATGCTTGCAGAAACGCCGGTCGAGGCAGCGATGCCGAACTGAGAGACCCACGGGATATTGAGATCGAACGCCTGCAACAGAGAATCAGAGACCTCGAAATCCAACACGAGGATCGGGAGGAGGAAACTGCATCGAACATAAGCGATTGGGAAGAGGAGGAGAACCCTTTTGGTGCACATCTTCAGAATCCTCGTGGGATGAACCGTGATGACCCTTTGCGCAACTTTGGAATGAAGATAGAGATTCCGGAGTTTGTGGGAAAGGCACATCCCGATGAGTTTATTGATTGGTTAAGTACGGTAGAAAGAATTTTTGACCTGCGGGATGTTCCCGAGAAATTGAAAGTGAAACTTGTTGCTATTAAACTGCGTAAATCAGCATCGTTGTGCTGGGATCCTGTGAAAAATCAGTACGTGAAGGATGGGAAATCCAAAGTGGAGACATGGGCCAAGATGAAGAAACTGTTGCGCGCAAAATTTCTTCCTGTTAACCATAGACAAAAAGCTTTTATAGAATACCACAGTTTTTCACAACGAGCTTCATCATCTGTTGAGGATTTTATTGCCGAATTTGATCGACTTCGTATGAGGTGCGATGTGGACGAAGAAGAGGAACAAGTAATTGCTCGGTTTTTAGGCGCTCTTCAACCGAGTATTGCTGATGTAGTCCATGTGACCACCCGTAAATTTCCAAGTCATTAGTATTTATCTCGATTAAATTAAACAATCTTATGCGTTTTCACGCCTAAATTTTTACTTTTTATTTGAAATATGCAACCACGGGTGACGTTGATAATCGAATGATGCAAACTAATTATTTCCTGACATTTACTGACACTACATTAGTTTGGTCTAAGTCCAATAAATATTTTTCTGAGTCAATAATATTGTTTTTATATTAATTTTATAAAAACAATCACGAAAATATATTTTACGCATTTTGTTCAAAGAAACCCAACCGAAACACGACGACTACAATTTAAGCTCAAACGGTACCCAAAATACACTAAATAAAATCCAAAGTAATTCCCTCCAATATTTTTTCACATTTGCCGCCCTACTTTATTGACAATTCACATTGCTACATGTAAAATAACAATGGATAGTGACTAAAGTGTATTTAAACCGTAAATAAACCCACACCTTTTCAAGTATTGTAAAGCATAGTCAAAGTTACCTCTTTTGTTTTCTTGATATACTGTACGAGCCACAAGAAGCAGACTTAACCATCCTTCATTTTACTTTCACAAAGCTGTAAAGGAGAGCACACATACCCATTCACCACACTCATCATAAGTCAGCTTCATCATATTCTTTCAAGGTCAAGAAGTCACAAGAAAAACTAAGATTGATGGTGATCTTACTCCTCATTTGCTCACTCACGAGACTTCCCAAAGAAAACATAGTCAACCCTTACTCTTTTCTTCTCTTTTTATCTCAGTCGAAACAGGGAGGAATTCACACACCCATTGCCATCAATTATTTCACACTCTTACTTTGCTCCCTCCTCCCTCTAAACCAAGCAGCCGCCACCCACAGCACCATCACTTCTACAGCCTCCCCACACAGCCACAAAGCCACCACGACCATCTCTTCAATATTTTCGGGTCAAGAGGGACAGAAAGATCGAAAGGAGTTGAAGAGTCGATTAGGGTTGTTTTGTCTCGAGAATCATCCCAGCCTCATCTCGTCCTCATTCTCATTCTTGTCCACTCGTTTTCCTCTCCACCATTTATGGTGTCGTAAGTATTTTTCCCTCTCTTGTTTATACGTAACAAAATATATATGACACATTTAATATATTTCGACGACCTTTATACACGACTTGATTTATAAAGAAAACTATACGTAATATGCTTTTGAGATGTTACTTGTATCGTTTGAAACTAGTGTGACGAGATATGATTACTTAACACTTTGGAAAAATTACATGAAAACTTGTTAGTGTTTTGGTTTCAAAACTAACATTCAACTTCGAAGAAGTAAACTGTGAACCAAGATTCGTATGAGAAACCATAATACTAAACTTAAGATTTTGGCTCTTTGATGTGTGATTATTCGAAAAGCACACTGTTTATATGCTTAGTTCTAAGCATTTACTCGCAAACACATAAAACTCTCGCATGCATATATGAAACTGAGGAGATAATATGACTAAAAATGACACAGTACGCACGCCTTAAATATAATTAGTATGCATAACAAAACCGAGTATCAACCTGGCTCAGTTGGTTCTTGGTTATATTACTTTTCCCCTCTACGAGAGGTCATAAGTTCGAATCCTAGCATTGGCAATTTTACTAATTTTTGTTGTTTCCTTTCTTTTACAACTTTGCCATTTTAACAGTTTTAGCCCCTCAACCTTGGATCACTTATCATTCTTCCTAATGAATCTTATAAGTTTTGTAACTTATACAAACTTTTACATTTTCAACCTCTCAATTTTAAACTATTTGACATTTTATTTAAAACTTTTATAAGTTTTGAAACTTGTAATAATTATTCCAACTTCAACCCTCAAGTTAATACTTTGGACACTTTTCACTTTAAAACTCTTATGAGTTTAATAACTTATAAAAATTTTACCCCTTTTCATCTAATATTTTTATTTGACAATCACATCTGTGTAAACTATAAATATTATAGGTTTCCAAATATATTATTTTCCCACAACTCCGATAAATATATATTGTATATATATTTTCACACACCTCGAAGCCTAACAAATCTAATAAATACAATTCGACTTGTATTTATTCCCACTTCGATAACACTTAAGCCAATATACGAAAGTTTCGTATACATTTTCTCACATCTATTCCAAGAGCCAATACTTACCAACATTTTCACAACTATATTTTTTATGTACATTGTTAAGAATCGAATTAACTCATGAAATGTCCACATAAGTTACGTAACACAAACGCATGAGAAAGTTTTTAAAAACATTTATTTCTGAACTTTAAGCATTACCACACAAGTTAAACGATACGAGTGTCTCACAGCAAATCATTTTTCAAACATTACCATAAACATAATATATTATCTAAGACTTGCCCTATTATATCTAGGTTTCGTGTTGAAGCCGTTGTCATATCGTACTTGCTATTGTTGTACATTTCCTACCGTATCACTAAGGTGAAGCCTCGCTTTTACTTGTTTTTCAACCCCCGCGAGGGAGATACATGCTATAAACTAGAACACAAGTCTTTTATTAAAATGTATGCTTGCCTGATTATTATTATTATAGCCTAAGTTTCCAGCCAAAAGTCCCCTTCATCATGAACCATTAATCACTTGCGAGTGAACGCAAATACTTTGGATAGTACTATGGGAATTAACGACCCCGAGTCGGTTATCGGAAATAACCGGGGCGCACCATATTTGAATATCTTTAGGTAATTGGCTATTACATCTGGGGGCAATTTTAATACTTACACCAGTAATTAGGTGTATGCAGTTAGTTTGGTGTCATGAGCTTAGTGCATGATAATCTCTGTTTTTCTATGGTAATTGTCTTCGAAGCAATTATCATCTTTAACTTGTGTTCAACTATTTACTAAACCTATGAATATCACTCAATATTTTTGTTGATCTTTTTAAGCATGTTTATCTCAGGTATTAAAAAGGCGATAGCTAACTCTGGAGGCGCTTGGGCATTGGCATGGCATGGTCATAGATGACTCTGATTTTTGTATAGGGGCCATATTTTGTTAATGGGCCATTTTCCGCAACAATTCAACCTTTGTAAACTCTATTTTACTTCAATAAATAAAATCTTTTAAGAAAAATCTATATTTTTCACTTTGTGTTATGATCCAATTGAGTAGCATCCCAAAAACCTTTTCTTCCGCTGCAAACCATTTTTTTTGGGGGTGTTACAGTCCATCTGCAACAATATTTGACATATGAGGATGTATGTCGGTTGGCCCTTAAAGTAGAAAAACAACAAAAAAACCGGGTACGAGCAACAAACAGTCGTGTCACGAACCCCTCACGCCGGTAGCAAACAGCACGAAGCCATCTTCTTCTCAACAGGCTAATGTCGGGATTGGTACTACAGCAAACCCCACTAACTCACGAGTTCTGTGTTGTTTTAAGTGCCAGGGGTTGGGATACATCGCGAGGTAATGTCCAAACAAACAGCTGGTCACAATTGTGGATGATACTACACCCGTATATGACATAGAAAACGATGAGGACGTGGTCCAGGAAACCGAGGAACTCGTGTATGCTGATCAAAACCTTTTTTTTTTGATAAATTGTTTTATACATTTTGGGGTGAGAAAATATGCAAAACCTTTTTTTTTGGACCTGAACTATTGCATGATTATTATTACGTGGTTTAGCCTAAGCCCTTATGTAAAACCCAAAAATCTAAAACGTGTAAAAAGACTATTTTGCCCCTCATTTTTAAATATATAAAATACGTGAAATATGTTGTAAAACCCTGAAATTCAGACTCCATTTTTTTTTAATTTAATTTGAACCTTAACCTAAGTTTTGATATATTTTAAAACAAGCCTAAAATTATATGATATGAATATCAATAAGTTAAATAAAATTAACCTAAGTGAAATAAATAATTTCTACATCACAATACCTTTCCTAATTCTTCATGTACATGTTTTCTTTGGTCCTAGTAAATATACGGTTTACACTAATTAAATGGAGATAAGGACTCCATAATTTTCGGCCCTATATTCATACACAATCAAAGCTACTAAATGGCAATTATAACTTTCCATGTTGAGAACACAGCTCCTCTCCTTTTTGACCTATATCTTTTACGGTTTCACTTTTTTTTTTTTTTTTTTTTTTTTTTCATACGACCAAACATAAAACACATATGAGTCTGCTTTTATTTTCCTTCAAAGATCAAGTGTTCGAAGGTGTGGCTGTAGCATTCGTTCGAGGCATAAAGGATTTTTGCTGTGATTCGTGGGTATTGGTTCGTGATAATGGTTCGAAGGCTGCTGTGATCGGGGTCATGGTTCGAGAGGTCGGTTTGTCGTGGGTTACCGAAGGACTGGCTTTGGTCGTTGGTTAACAATGTTGCTGCTGGCATGGGCTTATCTTCATGGTTTCTTGGTTTCATTCCCTTCCTCTTCTACACGTCTCAAGGGTAACTAATTCATCCCCCATCTCGTGCCTTTTTCTTCTATTATATCGTGTATGGGTCACTTGTTTTCAGCACGTCGAATTCATATATGCACGACTGATGATATATCACATGAAATAACCATTAAAAACCTCACACTAAACCAGGAATTGGTTACATAAAATCATGAGTTTGGACCTTGTTTATGTCAATAGTCACTACAAGAAAAACGTCATTTAGTGACACATAAAAAGTGTCGGTAAATGTCTAAAAAAGTGTCAATTGTTTTTTGCTTCACCTTCAGTTATAAAAAGTGTCAATAAAAAGCCAGGCGGTAAAAGTATATACTGACACGCTTTACTGACACTAAGAAGTGTCAGCATAGGTCGAGTTTTTTGTGACACATTTGATTCTGTCTCTATTGATGCTCTGTTTTTTTTTTGTTGAGTATATACATTTATGTTCTATTGCTCTGCTTTATTTATGTATAAAATTAGCAACACAAGAAAACAAATAATTAATTGTCAAAACCCAGAATGAAATCTATTTATCATTTCACTACAAGTTACAAATCCAATATTTTACCTAACAACAAACAAAAACATGTACTTTCTCAAGTATGATTTACAAGTACAATGATTATTCCAATCCAATGCTCTTGGACTTAAAACTGAAGGTGATAATCATGCTTTGTCGTCGATCTTCCTCATGTTCCTTAATCATTTCCTGGAAAAACTCCAAGTACAAAAATATGTTCAGTTTCAGTAACTATTCAAATGTTAAAAAACAAAAGGCAATAGTCATTCTTATTCTTTGATCTTCCCAACGTTGCTAATATGTGTATTAAAATTGTTTTAACAAACAACTACCTAGAGTATGATGATAACTTGGGACCTGCTTTGTCGATAGTACTATTACGAACACTGCATATGTAAAAATTAGGTACTCAGAATAGTGGTTTAGCAATCAGATTAGTAGTAGTTTATGTACAAACCCACTCAGATTAGTGGTTTCGCAAAGCTCAATTAAACTGATGAGTCCAAACTGGCAAGTGGCAATTGACCCCTAAATTGATAATCACTTCCTAAAAGAGATATATGCATACCGCTGTACTTTTCAAAAGTTTAAAAACACAAAGACCACGTCTCTTATTTTGCACATTGAGCTTGAAAAATACTCAAATAGGCCAGGAATTATCGCTATAATAATAGCCTAAAAGACACATAAACGACAACTGAAATGCCATTTTATCATCTTATAGTCAAGCATCAACAATGATCATTACTTACTTGATCCCCATTAGTAAGACGTGGAATCAGTTGTGGAGATTCATGTCTAGAAGTGGATGAAATTTCAGAATCATCTCGTTGCCATTGGCGTGTCGACTTTCCATTCCCTTGAACATAATAAAACTCGTTCTCTAAGTCATCAACATCAACATCATGACCTCATCATCGACAACACAAGGTCTCCCTAAACAATCATAATTCATTATTTCAATAAATTAAACAAAATCATCTAGTTAATGTCAAATTTTGTATGCATAAGGCCTTATAAAACCAAATCATATTACTAATGAACAAAAGTTAACATGTGTGTCTTCTGTATCGAATTATTCGACTTATTCAATGCCAAGTGTGTCACCACAAATCTATACTTACCCATTCGAATTCTTCAATGCCTTTGGCTGCAATATCAATGTCACAATGAATAGGTATTTATTTACAATAAATGTATTCATAAATAAGAAACATTGTTATGACATAAAGAGTAAGAAACATAGCAATGATTATGCTCTTACAGTCAAGCAAATGCCAATAAGTTTACGTACCTTGGGGCCTTTGATGCCTGTGTCCATCATTGTTCTTCGATTTAGTGGTACTTTCATATGAGAGTTTGTTAATACCTAGAGTAGCCACAGTTAAGAAACATAAGTTCCACACGAATTAACGATAACCCTATCAATGTTACCTATGGCATACATAAAAAACCTATCAATATTTACAGAAAAGATTGACAAAAACAAAGCCATCCTACTACATTAACAAACTTAAGAAGAACATATATACATAGCACGTGTAACATATTACCGTGTACGTATCAGGAGTATAACAAAGTAAAGAATAATTGTTGTCTCGAAAACTAAGTATCCAAAAAAAAAATTACTTCGTAGGCAAGCTCATAGATTATTAATACAACAATAAAGCAACGACCGTCCAAAACATATTTAACAAAATGCATACCCAAAATTCGACATTCGGCGATCAGAGAAGTGGTTCTAGAACAAACGGTGATGATAACTGACTTGGTAAGCTATTAAAAACACACACACACACACACACACACACACACACACACACACACACACACATATATATATATATATATATATATATATATATATATATATATATCAAAACTTACGTAAGACACAACACTTTGGGTCAACATCTTTAGAAGCCCAACAATTAGCCCAACAAACGGGAGAATACAGGCCACATGATATGCCACATTATGGATGCCTTTCATTGAACAACCATTTAATATGATATGGCAGAGCACTTAATCACTGGATACTCTTATCATCTATAAGTACATTATCCATACAGACGTACAACTTTTATGCCAAAGAAACACTATCTATTCACGAATCCGTGGTGTTCCTTTAGCGCCAATTCCACTTAAAAAACACCTAAATCAGAATGCCGAACCAAATAGTGATTCCTAACCTAACGGAAACAACATCCTACCATTCTACTTATTTTACGCGCAAACTAAACAATCTCATAGCAAAAAATAACCAATAACTGCAACATGTCACATCATCGCTTGTCCTAATAGTCAATAACCGTAGCCAGAACAATTTATATCTTCACAGACCAATATAAAATTTATGTGTACCGGCTCCTTTGAGTAAATAGATTTACACAAAAAACACACCGTAAAAATTTAACAACATCCGGAAAATTTGAATGAGCAATCAGAGTCTAATATTACAAGCATAATCTAGCGATAAAGATTATTCAAGTAAAATTCTCTAATAGACATTTCATCAAACACGTTACGTGCACAGCCTAAACCATTATGCTAACTAAACATCATCACTAAAAATGATGTATTAACAACATCGCCATACTAACTCGACTTCAAATATGAGCCACACTTAACATCTAATCCACATCTATCGCAAAATAGTATCACAAATCTCTATAACTAACAAGTAATACCTAATTCACATTTTTAGTATATAATACATCCAACCGATAAAACTAACTATGAACACCGGAATAAATATTTTCAGTAAGTAGATACCATTCATTAGCAACTAAACGCCCAAAAATTAATCAACTAAAGGCCACAAAACCATATCAAAACAGTAAATTATCAGTAACATGAAAAGTTGATCAAACAATCAGACCATTGAATACAATCAAAATCAAACATACTATACATCAAACTTGCACTTGATCATTTAAAAAACGAATCAAAATAGGCGTATTGAGGACTTACTTACAATTGTGTGCCGATTCGTATTGATTTTGATCACCGAAACTGAACCACCGGTTAACTAACTCTAATTCGAAACCCTAACTAACTCTAATTCGAAACTGAACTACCGATTAACTAACTCCGATTCGAAACCCTAACGGTTTGAAATTTTGATTAATTGGTTCCGAAAGAGATGGTTAATTTTTAAAGGGGAGAGAAGATTATTAATTTGATGTTTTGATTTATTTATTTACTCCCTCAGTCCCAAATTTTAAGTCCAGTTTGACTTTTTGATTCGAACTTTGACCTTAAATATTTTTGTTTATATTATAAAACACTTAATGAAAAATATACTAAATGAAAATACATTTAAACCACAATCTATTTATATACTTTGCATCAAATATTATGTAATACAAATAAAATTATTTAAGGTCAAAGTTGAACTTAGAAAGTTAAACTGGACTTATAATTTGGGACGGAGGTAGTATTTTTTTTGAACGATTTGAAGTTTTGATTTAGAAATGAGGAGAAATACTAATTTGAAGCTTTGATTTAGAATTGATGAGAGATAAGCTATGCGAGATTTTTTTTTCTTTGTTATTTACGAAATTCCCATTAATCTCAAAGTCAAAAAACAAATATGTTATTGTGAGTTGGTCAAACATTCGGTAAGTGTAGTTACAAAATACAAACTATATTTTGCTCACACTTTTAAAAAGTGTGGGGAAAGCTAGATTTTTACTAACACATTTTGATCGGTGTATGCAATGTTTTGAAACACGGGTCGACCTGGCCAGGTTAACCGGTTGGATCGGTTTCGGGCAAAAAAACGAGTAAAAAAAACCCGGGTTTTTAAAACCTGGTTAACCGGTTAGACCCGCCGGGTTTTTAGTGACCCGGGTCAACCGGTTCTCGAAACCCGGCCAAGTTTAGTTTTTTTTCAAAATATTTTTATAAAAACGGGGTTGACCCGGATTGACCCGGCGGTTGAACCGGTTGACCCGATTTTTTTTATTTTTTAATGAAAAACCGGGTTGACCCGGCGGTCGAACCGATGACCGGTGACTCGACCGGGTCGATTATAAACCCGGTTTTCAAAACATTGGGTGTATGTGAAAAATAAACTTTTGTTTACACATTTTCACAAGTGTAGGTACAAAAAAGATTTTTTTTATCACACTTAAAATAAGTGTGGGTAAAAATAGACTTTTACTAACACAACTATTTAAGTGTGGGTAAAACATAGGTTTTTACTTACATATTATTATAAGTGTGGGTGAAAGTTAAATATTTTCTTACATTTTTTTAGAAGTGTGAGAAAATCACGGGATATAATCACACTTCTTAGAAAAGTGTAAGTGAATGTGTATTTATATTTACATTTTTTATAAGTGTCACTAAAACTGGTGTCACTAAAAGACACTTTTCTTGTAGCGAGTATAATGATGAAAACCTGGAAAATAAATATTGGGGCGCATCATTGATAGCGAAAGATTAAAGATTGGTTCACCTGTGAAAACTTAAAGATTAAAGATTAAAGATTGATAGCGAGTTATATGGAGTAGCATGATCAAGTAATTGTGTGCATGAACTTATTACATGGGGCGTGGGTCAAATAGGAGCTAAACATGTATAAGTATGTGTGAGAACTGATTACGTATATGTGCATGTTTCTACTTTTGAAAATTGAGATAACATAGAATATTGTTTATATAATGATAAATCAGGAACCTATTTTGAAATATGATAAATTGTAATATGCATGCATGGGAGATGAAATGAAAACGTGTGGAACATGGGTGACAAGTGAATTTTATCAAATGTAAATTAGTTTATAAAGTGTGGTCAAATGGGTGTATTGCATGCATGGATTATGAAGAAGTTCATGTATTGGCCAAAATGGTATACATGGTGTGTCTAATTAATATGGTTGTGCGTGAGCTGTGATGCACATCGGACCTTTTTGTGATTCTAAGTAGTGTATGCGCGGGTCTCGTATGTCTATGTGCGTGTGATGATGCAATGTATCATGTATAGTTATGAGTCGGGTGAGTATGCATGTAATGATCGAATGTTGATCGTCGCGGTCTAAACTAATGTCAAGAGCAAGTTATTATAATTACTAAACGACGAAGTCTAAAATTTCCATTTGATATAAGTTATAATATAGAACCTTAAAGTGTATTTAATTGACAAGTTAAATACTAAAATTGACAGTTTATATATAAGGTTTGTCACTTTTAATACTGTAACTTGAATAAATGGTAACTTTGACTATAATAACTAATATTGCTAATTCGGGAAACCTGCTAAACATGGAAAGCCGTCTAAAATGAGTAATCTGATCTTAATAAACGTTATCTAATTCATAGGTTCTGGACGGCAGGATTGATTCATTGTGTGACCTTACGTTTCTATTTTGATTGCTTCGATTGAGGTACAAATATTCTATCCCTTTTCAGTAGGGATTTCTCATGACTTTTCGATCCTTGACCTTATCTCACTTATGATGCCCTTGCTATGATTCCCTTTACTGTGATCCTTTGGTATGATTCTGTTCGCTATGATATTCGTTTGTTATGATTATGAATCTTTATGATTATGAACCTTACGATTATGAACCATCTGATTGTGAACCATCTGATTATGAACCTTCTGATTATGAACCTTCTGATTATGAGCTGTTGATATGAACCTCTGATTATGAACTTATGTTATGGAACTCTGATATGAACCTTTGACTTCTGAACCTTTGATATGAGCCCTTATGATATGATTATGCTTTGACCCTTCAGTTTGATACCCGAGCCAAATATGTTTCCTAGTCATGGAGGTACCATGACCATGTCATTGATGCACCAATGGCATGACTCCAGTGTGTACGAGTGATGTTACACACCGTCCCCTTTCTGTTATATGATTATGAGCTCAAGTTATATGTTTGGCCACTATGTTTCCGCGGGGGCGTATGGATGCATCCTAGATATGTTTTGATATGATATGATATGATATGATTTATATGGTGAATGATGTCGTGTGCAATACGCGTCTTCACAGTCTGAGAGCTAGCTACTCCATTGTTTACTAAGGTCTCCCCTCCTATTATATATGGTATTCCGAGGTCACCCCTCCGAATACAATGGTTACTTATGATATGATATGATATGATATGTTCCGGGCTTGTGGTAGATTTCTGACAACCCTTACACCTTAGATATACCTAGACTGTACTTTCTGTATTCCCCAACGCACCACATTCTGTGTTAATTGTTCTCAGTACCCTTATATGACTCACTCTACTACCAAGATATATATATTCCATTGCTTTGATCTGTCACACTCTCATTCACGTACCGGGTTATTATATGTTCATTGGATTTGATTATGCTATTCATGTTTTATGTGACGACTGATTACCTTGCTATGATATGATTAATATATGGTTATCTGATTTACCTGTTGTCATCTGATGATATGTGATCTCGTTGTTATGTGATCTTCTGATTTGTCTGGTGACCATGCTAGTGTGTAATCGATAGTTTTTGTCTGTTTATCATCTATACTTCGTTCATTTAATTGTGTGGACTATGACTATTTGATAGTGTCTTTATCTGCTTGTTGTTGACCGGCCATGTTTGCATTTCTGTTTATGCTATGGTTTGATTGGGTAAATGGTTCAACTTGTGACGTCTGGCTTGTTAATTTGTTTAGTTGCCCTGCTATGTCTTTAATTTATTTAATTATATCGTTGATACTGTATTCCTATTAATTACATGTGACTGTCATGTGTTGACTGCTGTTATTACTTCCACTGGCCATGATACTGGTTGTGTTTTCAATTAAGGGTTTTTGACCTGTGTGATTGCCATGTTCACCTACTAATTAATTTGCTTCCACTTGCCTTTAGATTTCTGTTTGACTTGTATGTCTACTGATTTTCCTGAATTGATTGTATGCCTTATGTATGTTGTGTGGATACGACGTCTGCTATGCTTGCTTATGTTTCAGTACTTGTATGCCTGGTTGTATGTGCATATATATATATATATAGTGTAGGGTTATTTTCAGAACCAAAAAAAATGCGAGAACTGCGAGAAGCACCTTTTTACTACTAATAATACATAATGTACACCATGTTAATGCACAATGGCATTTTAGAAAATATATATAATTTAATTTGGAAGAAAAACTTAAATTAAGGGTAAAATGGGAATTTAATTATTCCATAATAATAGCATCTATACCCCAAAAACCGTTTACCCCTGTAACTTAATCTATACATCTCAAACCCTAGCCACCATAGTTATCTCTGGTTCCCAAAACACCATCATCAATTTCTGGCCATAACCATGTACGAAACCCTTCTATTTCTATTTCTATTATATAGATTTACACATTATCACTTAGTATAATAGACAACGGTTCAAATCTTACTTTTTATTATATAAATGTTATGTGCGTATGTGTTTTTTTTTAATTAATTAATTTATTTATTTATTATTATTATTTATAATAGACGACGGTTCAAATCTTACTTTTTATTACTCTTATCGTCTCAGTGTGCACATGTGTTTTTGAGTGAGCATATGTGTTTTTACAGTTGTGACTTTGAAAACCTTCTATGCATATGTGTTTTTACACTTTCATGAACTTGTTTCTTTTGTTTAATTTTAGTTGTTATAAAAGGATTGTGAATATATGTTTTGTTAGTTGTTATGATTAAATAATTCTTGTAGTATTTGTTTGCGATTACAGGTTCGAGTATAATGAGCACTATGAAGATATGTATATATAAGGACATATGGACGAACTCAACTGCACATATGCATACAAAGATATCGAGAGTGGCCAATGAGGAAAAACACATGTGCACAAGGATTAAAAACACATGTGTAGATTTCATGGGTTTTTTAACAAGACGAGGAATACATGCACACGCTTAAAAGATGAACCAACTATTAAAGACATTGTATTATGCACATGTGCACGCATTCATATATTTGTAATAAAACATATTTATGTAATATTTTTTAATAAAGTTTTGTTGTTTGTATAAAATTGCATAAATGTATTAATAAAGTTTTGTTGTTTGTATACATACTTATGTAATATTTTTTATAGATACATGTGCAACTACAAAACAGCTATGCATAAACGGAAAATACGATTATTACATAATGCAAAACAGATGTGCACACAATGTTAAAAAAAAAAAAAAAAAAAAAAAAAAAAAAAAAAAAAAAAAAATCCTAGAATTACGGGAACTAAAAAAAACGTTTTTTTTTTGTAAAAAAAAATCAAATATAAAAAAAAGTAGTTTTACCATTATACCATTTTGAATAAAATAATAAAAATTAATATAAGAAAAAATCTAATTGGTTGATGCTGGTTCTCGCAATTCTCGCATTTTTCTTGGTTCTGAAAATAACTCTTCCCTATATATATATATATATATATATATATATATATATATATATATATATATATATATATATATATATATATATATATATATATATATATATATATATATATATATATATATATATATATATATATATATATATACAAGCGTTCAAATGAGAAGTCTATTTTTTGTGAGAACGCGAGAAGTAATCCTAACCTTCCATCTAATCTCCTTCTAATATCAATCCAACAGCTAAGATCCCAATATTTACACTGCTGATACAGTTAATTTTGTAGGTAGGTATAAAAGATAAAAACACACACTCTTCACATTTTGAAGTGTGAAAACAAATATACTCTCTTCAGGTTCATCAACACCAAGTTCCACCACAACCATCGCAGATCACCACTCTCCACCGCAATCATCATCGATCACCACCATCCACCACCGTAATCATCACCAATCACACCATACTCCACCGATAATAATAATCATCATCATCACTTATCACCGTCCGACACCATAATTAACCGTTATAACTATATATTCTTCGAATCGAGTTAAATCGACGACTATTTCAAATTGAGGTATTGAGTCAGTATGAATTTAGTTTTTGATTCATATATATATTTTTTAATTTAATGATTATAGATAAAACAAAATTCTATTATATATATTTTGTAATTAGTTATGTTAATGAATAATTTAGTTGATTCTATAGAAACTGATAATGAAAATGAAGACATAGATTCTAGATGAATGTGTCTTTGATGGTGGTCTATCAATGCACATTAGGTGTTTGATAAAATGTATAGCTTTTCTTCACATGTGAATATAGTCGTCTTTGATGGTGGTTTGTCACCGCTCAATCATTCCTTAGACTTGTTCATCGGCTCCAGTTTAAGATGTAGTCAACTTTTGCAATTTAGAGATTATGAGGTCAAAAAAGGTCTACTTTTATTATTTTTGCTATTTTTTGGTTTATTGAAAGTGAGAACTATATTTAATTTTCACGTGTGAGCAAGTTCTTCAATCATTAATGAAATATTATGCTTCTTTTCAAATGTATTCC
Organism: Chrysanthemum seticuspe; assembly: GCA_019973895.1. NCBI lineage: Eukaryota > Viridiplantae > Streptophyta > Magnoliopsida > Asterales > Asteraceae > Chrysanthemum > Chrysanthemum seticuspe. The sequence continues at coordinate 86,667,523 of BPTQ01000002.1, read as the reverse complement.
AACTGTTCGATTAAAGTCCTGCACCAATATTGTGAAAGTTGTGAACTTTATTCGCTGACTAGGATAGTAAATTGTATCGAATCTTCACATGTGAAGAAAGGATATCGAACACCCTTTACATGTGAAGAAATTTAGAACACTTAAAGTTTCGTGGCTGGAAAAGAGAGATTTTACTTCTTGGAAGAGTTTTGATCCTTCACAAGGTTTATACGTAATGGATACCAATGGAAACCCATGGGCATTTCAGAGACGCAGTTTGGCTATACAATATAGGTTTGGACCATGGAATGGTCTTAGATTGAGTTGCTTTTTTAGTAAGACACAAAAACCAATCTGCAAATATGAATTTGTTATCAACGGACAAGAGGTTTATCTTAAATATGACCTTATTAATACTTCATTTCATTCAAGGATTTATCTGAGTTCAGAAGGCACAGTTGTGCAATTGAATTGGGTCGATCCCTCCCAAGGTTGGACTCCATATTTGCCTACAACTATAGATATGTGTACTCAGTATGAAATATGTAACATTAATAACTCACCAGTCTGCAGTTATCTGGATGGTTTTGAACCATCACAACCATAAGAATGTAATACAGGAAACTGGTCAAGTGGCTGCCAGCATAAGAAACCTTTGGATTGTGTGTATGGGGATGCATTTCAAAACTTTTCGGGGGTTAAATTGGCGGACATGCGATGGTCATGATATAATGTGAGCATGAACCCTGGTGAATGTGAGGTAGCATGTAAGAGGAATTGTTCTTGTATAGCTTATGCAAATTTGGATCTTGAAAGAGTTGGAAGCGGATGTTTTCTATGGTTCTGAAGTTTATTGGATGAAAGAGTGTTCGAGGAAAATAGAGATCTTCATGTAAGAGTCGTCATGAAGTCAAATGGTACGTTATTTTTATAAATCATTGTGGTGTAAGTTCTAAAACAACTGACATAAAAGTTGTCCATGTTAATGTAAAATAGACTGCACAATGATCTTAAATTTTACTGTCTTTCAGTCTTGAAATCTGGTTCAAGGAGGAAAAAGCTAATCCTTCCGGGCGTCTTAACATCAGTAGTGTTAGGTTCTGGTTGGTCTGACTTTAGCAGTGTATGCTTATAAGAAAAAATGTTCCCGGAGACCATGTAATGCAATCAATCTTCTTTTAGCTACTGCAGATAAATGAACAACAAGTATGTGCTTACTTCTTGGTATATTGCTTTGTAAGTAAGTTGTAGCAGGCCTGTGGTTAATGTTATACATATGGTAGCCAGAATATAGATGTAGTCTTATCGTCATTTAGCATGGCTAAAGTAGCTAAATATACCAATCACTTCTCAGACCTAAGCTTGGAGAAGATGGTTTTGGTCTAGTTTATACGGTATATCACTTGTACATGTCTATTTTATGTCCAACTGTGAGTTCGTGAAGAAAGGATATCGAACACCCTTCACATGTGAAGAAATTTAAAACACTTAAAGTTTCGAAGACAATTTATTTGAAGAAATAAATTACCATTGTAATAATATTTAAATTGTATCGAATCTGTAGGATCGTAAATATTATTGTGTTGATGATTCGGGTGGTCTTGGATGATCAAAATACATGATAGCCATTTTAGAGAGAGAAATTAGAGAGATGGGTGTTCAAGCTAGAGACTCGCTTTGTAAAATTTAAAAGGTTAGATTGAAAGCACCACCCCTTCCATAGATGGAAGGGGTATTTATACTTACACAATACACGACCTCCTATCGGCCTGTGGATCAGGTATACAGTGGGTAAAGACTCATCCTTCCTCCACGGTGTTACTCTAAACTATTCTACGCTACTAACTAACTAATTAGCTATTAAATAACGTAAACAACGACAAATCTACGAGCTAACATATGCTAGACCATTATTGGGGTGACCGACACTTTAACATGGAATTTCCAATTCCTAACAATCTCCCCCTAAGGGAGGTCACCCCATGAAATACATTTTGCTTCCTAGCATTCTATCTTTTACTTTAGTTCTTGAGCTCGTAGACTTGAATTCTTCACTTCCGCAATCTTTGTGCATTAGTAGCGATTCTTCAAAGTCCGCATTGATTTGTACTTTTAGTGGAGGTCTTTGAACTGATCCACATCTTTGATGATCTTCGAGATTTCATTGAGATCATCAGCCACAGTAAATCTCTGGATCACCCTTTAAAGTGTTGCCATCATGTGATGTTGTGAATTTTGGACCGACATGCTCACACTTTTGGATCATGACATCTTTCCATCAGAGTAGCAGAAGCTTTACTGGTTCATGATATTTGCAGCAGCGTAGCAGAAGCATAGTGTAAAAATATCAGAACCAGGTTATGTAGTTATGCACCAGTCATGATTTCTTCAATTAAGTGTGGATGCTGTGAGCATGCGGCTTTGGATTGACTCCTCAATTCTGATCAGCTGCAACCGTCCAAATGTACCTGCAAACAACAGTTAGCAATAAAACACATGAAAGTGTCTTTGATCACTTTCGTTGAATTGAGGTACACGGCCCACGGTTCCCCGTTGATCAGTACAAGTACTGACTGTGATCAGGTAGAATTCCTAAGAATCTCCTTGACAGGGTTTCACAGCTGCTCTAGCTGTTCTCAAACAGGAACATCTCAAAGAAGACAACACGGAGTGAGTGAACCAGCAAATTGAGATTTACTGATTGATAGAAAATGATTTGAAAACAATCGCGTATTGCTTAAGATAAAGAGTTTTGCAATACGACGAAGGTTTTATAAGAAGAAATCAATTTTCAATCATAAATACCTTTTGTATTTGAAAAGAGTACACATTCGACGTGCTAGAGAAAAGAAAGATTCGCACATCGAACGGTTTTTCCAAAAGTATTTTTTCAATCAGAGATACTTTTTGTGTTTGAAAACATAAGTACACATTCGACATGCTAGATAAAAGAAGATTTGCACATCGAACGGTTTTTCCAAAAGTATTCGTCAATTCATTTCCTGGACCAAGGTTGATTCACGAGTGAATCGCCCCATTGTTTCTATCCAGTTGTCACAAGCTTGATCTTTAGAAAAGATCTCACATATCACCCACCAAGAGCTTGTTTGATGTTGGCTCTAGAAGGATTTCCATCTTCATCGTGAATACTTTTACATACCACTCAGATGTTCTGGCAATACCACAAGGATAATGCGTAGGACTCTTAGTATATACTTACTTTCCACATTGAGTGAAACAGCAAGTCTTCAAGATTTTGTGTCCTAATGAGATATTGTGGATGATCTCTTGGCTCTAGACTCAATTGTGCACATTTGGTTCCTATGCCGGAGACTATGGAGAGGGTCTCCTTCTTCAATATCAACAATCTCTAAGAGAAAGTCGATAGATTATGTCCGTTCCCCGTGAGAATGAAACAAGCCCTTTTAAGAGGAACTTGAGTAGCTTGGGAAGTTAGGTGCAGTGCATCACTGGGTCCATGATGTCTTGTATTCAATACCAGTGTTACCTTAGTAAACACCAGTAGCATATGTATTGAACCCGGTTTCTGCCCTAAGGTTGAATTATTGGAGGGCTATTTCTTTTCACCCTTTTCATATTCATTTCTTTTTCATTCTTCAACCCCTTCAGTGCTTACCGAGACTTCATTACTAGAACCTTGTTGGGTTTATTCCAGTACTAGCTCTGTCTCAGTCGGCACTCTTCCCATATTCTCATTTTTCTCCTTTTTTCATCATACCTAAGAACTCTACACTATATAGTGGATTGTCCCTGGGTAGATCCCTCCGGTTCTGGCGGATCGTGGGAACAAATACCTAACCTAACCATCCTTATAACTCCATACATAAAGTAAAATGGTCGGTATTTTGGTACAGTTCATTCCTTCTTGAAACCAATTGAAAAATCATTTGGAAAAACAATCAAGGTACTTGTAATACGAGATCAAAGCATTTTGTACCTTAATAGTTTTGATCATTTAGAAAACCTCCCCCTCAACATGTGCATGTGATTTAGAAATTATTTGGCACATGGAGGCAAGAGTTCTTTGAAATATATTCTTGATCACAATTTCCTTAGAAAAAGCCATTTGATTTTCTTTGGTAAATTCTCCCCCTCAATATGTGCGTAAGATATTTTAAAAACATTTTTATCACATAGAGGCAAGAGTTAATTTAAAGCACATCCACAATCAAAAGAGCCATTAAGAAACCATTTGAAAACTACAATCAAGGTACTTTATAAATAACTTTAAAAAGCTTTTGTACCTCGATAGTTATGCTCCCCCTCAATATGTGCTTCAAGATTCGAAAGCGTTTTAGCACATATGAGAGAGCAGCCTGCACAATTGAATCAAAACGATCATCATATATCAAGTTTCATTATTAAATCACAAATTCTCCCCCGATCAAAAATATCAAACCCTTTGAGATTTTGGATCCCAAGTGATTTAATTAGGTTTAGAAAACATGGGAGAAAATGTAGCCAGGTTTAAATACTCATCATGTTTTTGGATAAATCCTCATCCTCAGCATGTGCATTGCGTATTTGAAATCGTTTGGCACATGGAGGCAGGAGTGCCTTTGAAGGACTAAAACCGATTCCATTTAAACAGATTTGAGATTTAAATTACGATCTCTACCCCGATCAGAAATTTCAAACCATTTGAGATTTGTGATCCCAAAAGATTTAAATCATTTAGAAAATTTTGGGGAAAGACGTGGCAAGATTTGATTTTGAAAAGTGATAGATAAGGACCATTTTAAGACTTTAAAGATTGTTAGTTTCAGGTATGATTGTTTTAAGAGACCTTTAAGTAAAATAAAATTATTTCACAATCAAACAAGAACAGAAAAGATTTCATTTTGTAAGATCTTTGAGTTTTAAAGAAAATCATACCATGACATAACATTAAATCTTTAGATCACCACATTTTAACGTACAAACGGACTCTTTTGAAGATATATTGTATGAAAATATTTCATTTTAAATCACTATCCCCCTCAATCCATGACAGAAGTCAATAATTGAGTGACTTAGGTTTTGATAAAAAGAAGTCTGGTGATTTTCAAAATTTAGTAAAATTTATTTTCAAAGCAATATTTTTCCATTTTCAAAACAATTTAATCAAATTATTCAAAATTGTTTTAAAAATGGTATCCTGCACAAAGATACATTAGTGGTTGAGAAGCTTCCGTTGTTGTTGCTGTAGGGTTTGGAAGAAAAACCATCTGCTGATGCAGTGAGACTTCTTCTTACGTTGCATTTTGAATGCCAACTGAGGTCAGATTAAGCTCCGTTTCTTCAATCACTTAGAAGAAAACCATCTGTTGATGCAGTGTGACCTCTTACGTTGCATTAATGCCAACTCTCCATGGAAGTCCAATTAAGCTCCGTTTCTTCATTTGTCAACCCAAGATATAGTTACCCTTTCCTTTCGGCATCCAATCATCTTCAATTGTGGGATCCGGATCGGGAACATTCTTATATACCAATATACCTGCATACGTTAGTGAACACCCATACAGATATATGGTGGTCGACAACACCCAAACAACAATCGACTAATAAAAGTCAATCCAACATATCAATCAGTTCATATAAGGCATGGGAATAATGTGTTTCATCAAACTATAAACATCTAATCCTAACAATCATATCCTAAATTCCTAGTCCTTCGATATAGGCAAATATCATTTTTAATTAAGCACATAGGATAATTAAGAAAGCCCGTTAGATGATATAGATTTGAAAACATTATCCCCCTCAATCAATGACTCAATTTTTGAAAAGTTTAAAAGCGCTGAAGTCATTGATTGAGTTTGCAAATTTAATAAAAACTCTGAAACTGATTGTTGTTAAAGCAACTCATTTTACCACCATTTTTTGGAAAACAACAAATATTTTTTCTGAAGAATTTTACACGGAAAAACATTTGTGTAGGAGCAGCAGTCCTTCGACATACTTTCCTCAAATTGTTTTAGGATAAGTGCACGATATTTTTGAAAATATGTTTAGTGCAGCAATTTCCTTCTTTGAAAAACGGGTTGCTATCGGAAATAATAGCAAGCCATAGTTTAAGCGCGAGTCACAGTCAGAAGTAACTGCAAGCCATAGTTTGAAGCGCGGGTTACAGTCTGAAATAACTGTAAGCCATATTTTGAGACATGTTTTGGAAAAGAATATTTACACCTCCTGCTCAAACTTCATCTATGGTCCCGTGCCATTATTGAATGACATTTCTAAGACCGCAGATGTTATCGATACCAGAAGACATGTCTTTAGAAAACATATTTTTTGTATTTTTGAAATTTTCTAATTTTTTATGGGTTTTTGTTGATTTTATATTTTTCTATTTTGTTTTTGATGGTTTTATATTTTTGTATTTTTTTTTTCGATAAATATATACAAGGATAGAATAGATGATATAGTTAAAGAGGATGACGATACAAGTACCGAGATAAGGATATCGAGCAACCCCGTTGTAGAAGATAGAGGTCATCATCTCTTAAGCATTCACCACCAAAGCTTCTGAGGCTCCAGAATAAAAGAAAGAACATGAGCCTTTTGAGAAAGAGAGACATTGGCAGCTTCCCCCCAAACCGAAAATCCTTGTGATGAGCAGATTCGAAGCTCTATTTCAAGCTTGCCTTAGCCAGGTGCATCGATAAGCACACCATTATCATAAATCCTGCTGCTCCTTTTAAGAACGATAATCGAGGATCTCCATTCGGGGTTATATCATCAAGAAGAAGAACAGCAACGTTTCATCCCACTCTTTAAATTTCTTCTCAAATTTCATTACCACTAAAGTCTAAAGCAATCCATTCCAAAAAGTGTCAAGAGACCACTTCCCCCACGTAGTTGAATTGATGCATTCAGTCTCTTTGTATAATGCTCAAGAACTCTCCCAAATACACATCATGAGGGGAATGAAAACATCTTCCCATGTTCACATTTTTCTTCCTGGATGATCGTGTATGAAGCTCAAGAACCCGAAGTACACCAATACCCATGAGCTCTCCCGAATACACATCATGAGGGGAATGAAAACACCTCCCCATGTTCACGTTTTTCTTCCCTGATGATCGTGTATGAAGCTCAAGTATCTGAAGTATACCAATACCCAAGGAAGGAATAACTGATAACATTGAAGAAGCAAGCCAAGTCACTGATTATCTCTGCGGATGACAATCTCTGTGGATGTCAACTCCGAAATAAGTGATTATATCTCTGAATCACTGATTAAGCCCTCAAGTGAAACAACTGAGCGCCTCCAATGTACACAATTCTCTCTCCTCTGATGATTGTGATAACATCGAGGTCATCACGCACTTATGTACCTCTTTTATCTTCAGAAACTAACTCTTCCATCGCTTCCCCCATATAGTTGGAATAAGAATACTAAACGCCTTGATGAGTAAAACCTTGAGTTTCTCTGCGGTCATGACATTTGTTTTTCCGGGATATCTTCAATCACTTAGAAGAATTAAGTTCATCAAGTTTACTCGCCATGAGTCAATCCTTGAGTTTCTCTGCGGTAATAACATTTGTCTTCCCGGGATATCTTCAATTTCTTAGAAGTATTAAGTACATCAAGTTTACTCGCGTTTAGATGCTTGTCTCCTTCCCCCTTTTTGGTTTTGATACTTCAGAATCAGCAACTCTTTGAATGCCCAAATACTTGAAATTTGTTGAGAAGATCGCTTGAAGTCTTTGTGAGATTCAACATGCTGAATAATGTGAGCAAGTCTAATTGGGGATTAAATTTGACATATCACATTCCCCCAATTAGTGCTCTCCCCTAGACCGACAATCTTTTTGATAAATGCCCAGATTAAGAAGAAGTATTTAGATCATTAAATGCAACTCGTCTTTGGTCTTCTAACATATAGCAAGAAATGTAGAACAGACTGTAGACTCGACCTTCTTCATGATTGTCCAGTTGGGGAATAGATAATTAACATCTTCAACTCACACCAAAAAGCATCCCAATTAACTTACATCTTGAAAATCCCCTTAACTAAAATCCCTTCCAATCAAACAAGAACAGAAAGATGTTCATCAAGGAAATCAGCAATCAGGCTGCAACGAACACACAAAATGGTAACACCAAACTACCAATCACATCAAACAAGAACAGAGAGATTGTTCGGAATCATCATGTTGATGTATACGTGAAGCATTAACCGGAAGCACTTTGTCGATAAACTCATCAATCCGAGTGAAGATGTCAACCAACGGCTCTTAGAAGAGAAACACTCCATGTGAAGATGACCCGATAAGAAGAAGCTCGGTTCTTACATGAGTTTAGAGCCGTATGACCATTTATATTCTCAAATATCAATCAACAATGCAAAAAATTCACACTTCTTCTCCCCCTCAAGAATTGCATACGGAGATGCCATTCTTGACTAAATAAGTGAAATCATCTGAATGTTCTATTCACACTTCTTTCCCGCAAAATCAGCACATGATGTCACCATCTTCATTATAATTGAGCAAGTGGAATGAGAAAACAATCAGTGGAAGCCCAGTTCACTTGATGACTGAAGCGCATGGAAAAAGTATGAAGCATGTTGATGAGAATGGTCATAAATAAGAAGATTTCTCTTCTTCCGAAGATAATGCACACTGAAGCGTACACATTTCTTTTCTTTAGGGAACGAGGCATGAACTGTTGTGTTCATACGTCATAGGAAGATTTCTCTTCTTTTAAAGATAAAGCGCACTGAAACGTACACTTTTCTTTTCTTTAGAGAACGAGGCATGAACTGATGTGTTCATACATCATAATGTTGAAGTACGAGGCCTGAACTGATGTGAACACACGTCATAAATCTCTCTCATTTTAGCTCTCTTGGCAAAACATGTAATCAACCCCATTATCATTCAGTAGGCTCTTTGTAGTGACAGCTCATGGAGAAAACCCAATATGATGAATTTGACCCTGAAGTAAACTAACCTGAACTCGTGACTTAAACTTGCACATATGTAGCAAAGAGCGGTGCCGAGACTTCATGCCCATTTGAATCTCTAAGTACTCTATACTCTTCAACCAACCAACCATCAAGTATACGACGTGCATCACCTCTTGAAAATCCATAATTGAATGTGACACTTAGCACTACAACGTAACTCCTTAAAGTGATAGTTATTTTGAGGTGATAAGAGCCCAATTCCCCCAAGTGGTAAAAAGAAAAGGTAAAAGTCACCCAACAATAACTAGAATTCCAAGTCTTCATTTTTGATAATAAGCTCGAACAAGGATCTTGAAGAATGTTCATTCATCCATCCCCGATACCTTCAGATACTAAGTACACTTGCCCGTGATATTTCACTTCAACCTCAAATAAATAATAGTGAATTAACTCCGTTGTCACATCTTGTTAACAACTCAAATCTAGCTTCCTTTGATCATAAAAGTGAACTTTGATAATGGTTTCATCCCGACCATGGTTAGTAGCACATAACCCCGTAAAACAAAGTAATAACCAAACTGCCATGAAGACAATCCAAACACACACCCAATTCATGAAGTACACCCTTTTATCCCTTCTTTGAAACAGAAACCGTAACACCAGCATCAGATGAGATCCAGAATTACACTTTCCTTTCTCCAGGATGGTTCCATCATCACGGGATTTTACAATTCTATGGTTTAAACCGAGAAATAGTTTCTTTCGCGGGATTTTACAAAACCAAGAATAAACCGCAAGATAGATCCGGAAGTGCACTTTACCATTACCAGGATGTTTCCACTGTCACGGTATTTTACAAGTCTATGATCTAAACCGAGAAATAGGTTCTTTCGCGGGATTTTACAAAATCAAGACAAAACCGTAAACAATGTAGCTTGAATGTGTTATGACAACTTTGGTTTCGGTGAATATCTGTTATAGGGGAACATGTAGCAGTTCATCAACGATTCTTACCCCAACATCAACAATATCATCAATCATCCAATAAACACTTTGGCAAACACATCATTCACGAATTCTGTCGGCTAATGCTGTGACTACATGGAGAAGTAAATCCGATATGCCAAACTTGATCATGAAGTAAAATCCCCCAGATTTGTTAACTCAAACTTGTACTAATCCTCGTGAAGAAGAAACGGTGTACCCAATGTACAAAACCTCTTGACGTATCCTCAACTGCGTGAGACACCGAAGTGATAGTTACGTTGTGGGTTAAGTGAGAAAGAATCACAAGCGTAACTAAATAGCCAAGTCTTCATCACCTTCTATAAACGCCCAAACAAGTCATCTTCGCGGAAGGGTAGAAAGAAAGAAGATGAAATAAGTAAACGTGCCCGGAAAACTTCACTTCAAAGCCAAATAAGAGATACCGTACAAACAACCCCGTAGTCAACATTTTCCAATACACCCTTCAAGCCGTGACATAATATTCTTCGTGAAAATGTATAAACCAAAGTATTAACCCGTATAACACATCAAATCTCAACATCAACTCACATCAACATCAAGTCTCATAATTAATCTCTCATAGCCCAACAAGTCTCATTTTAAAATCTCATTATTTATGAAGCTCATTCGTCCAACATCCAAATCCGAGCACGGTTCAATATCACCTCATAAACCGGTCTAACCATGTATACCCGATCCGAATTCATTTATATCCAATTAGGTCCATTCGATTTATTAACACTCACTAGATTAAACCATGGGGCCCATGTTTATTCCAACACTTGGATACATGAACTGCCCATAATCTGTTAGGAATTGGAAAATTTCTTAGTGAAGAGTCGGTCACCCCAAATGTTATCTAGCATAAGTTAGCTCGTAGATTTGTCGTTAGTCACGTTATTTATTGTTTTATTAGTTAGTCAGTAGCGTAAAATAGTTTAGTGCAACACCGTGGAGGAAGGACGGGTCTTTACCCACTGTATCCCTGATCCACAGGCCGATAGGAGGTCGTTATGTTTGTAAGTATAAATACCCCTTCCATCCATGGAAGGGGTGGTGCTTCTCATAATCTAACATTCAACTTTTGTGTAAACCTCTAGCAAGAACACCCTCTCTCTCTACTTTCTCTCTCTAAAATGGAAAACATGTATTTTGATCTCCCAAGACCACCTGAATCATCAACACAATAATATACACGATCCTACAATTGGTATCAGAGCCAAGGTTATGTTGTTTTGATGATTTACATGGTTACTTGTTGGCGGTTTGATGCGGCAGTTGTGATGTTTGATGTGTTAATGTGATGATGTTTTTGTGTTTCGGTCTAGTGGTTTGTTATAGATGGTTAATACAAGACCTGGTATTTAAATTGTTTTTACCAAGTTTGTCAAAGTTCTTATTAGCGAGTTACTTTCTTTTATGACTTTGTTGAATTATTGTCCAAACAGTGGTCTTGGTGTCATATGCTTGCTGTCATGGTGTCTTGTCACAAAACAGTCCTGTTTACTTTCTTCTATGACTTTGTTGAATTATTGTCCAAACTATACTTGGTCCAACAGTATTTTTTTCATATGGTCAGTTTTGTTAATGTCCAAGCAGTGGGTCTTTTGGGTCAAACAAAGCAATCTTTTTATGCATTTTTCTGGGTCAAAACTAAGTTTTCTGGGTAAAAATTGAAGATGAACGTAATATGGTCGGAAAACTGAGTCGGAAAACTCATCGGAAAACTGTTATATCTTGCTAGCGATTTGATGAACCCAATAACAGACCTGGCGACTTGTCTTTACAGGTCGTCTAGATTCAGTGTACTTGAGTAGCGATTTATGCTAGCGACTTAAGGACAAAATTAGCGACTTGTTACTGAACAAGTCGTAGCGACTTAGTGCTAGCGACTAAGTGCTAGCGACTTAGTGCTAGCGACTTAGTGCTAGCGACTTAGTGCTAACGACTTAGTGCTAGCGACTAAGTGCTAGCGACTAAGTGCTAGCGACTTGTCTCTTGACTACGGCTAATGGACAGAAATGAAGAAGTAGAATGACAACAAATGACATCGACCACAAGACCACTTACCAAATACCAAAACTTAGACCTCAGTTATTTAACATCATTGGTCCAAGACTGACCCGTCATCAACAAATCTTCTACCAACATCATCAAGACCAAAACACAAAACAAAAACAGATTGCTTCTAATCATCATTCAAGATCTCAGATTTGATTTGTTTTGCTTTGAATCTCTTTAAAGAAACCAAGATCTTTTTTGACCTTCGCAAATACAAACCCATATCATCACTGATCCCCTGTAACAAAAAACCCATAAAGAAAAGTAAAAAGTATATCTCAGATTTTATTTCGTGGGTACATTGTTTTCATTCACAACCATGTCAAGGTCCATCACACGAAATAATCACATCATTGATCGACTCAAACTGAAAGGGAAAAACAACTAACGAGATCTCAGACTATCCTCTTTCGTGTGCTATATAAAAACATCATGACTATCAAGAGTCACATACACGAAGTTGACTTATCATCATTGATCATAACTGACGAAGCCTTGCTTCTTATTTCTTTTCGAAGTCAAAGGAATAAATTTAACAACTTTGTTAATTTATTCAATTATTTCGTTATAAGACCTCATACATAATCAAAACTAAGGTTAAACCTACCTTGTTATGTTGAGTTTGATCTCGTGATTGTGACCAAGACCTCTAGCCATCCCTGTGGCCTCGTCATATGCCTCAAAATACGCATACCATCTCTGTGGCCAAGACGAAACCATGCTCTAGCCAACCCTGTGGCGAGGTATCTTTGAATGAAAGGAGCGTTTTTGATTCGTGAGATTTGATGGATTGATAATTTGTGTTTGAAGCTGCGTTGAAGGTGTTATTGGAGGAGAGGCGGACAGTTATGATTTAGGGCTAGAGGATTATTAGGGTTTGATGATAAGTGTGTGTGATGGGGGGGCGGATTATTTTGATGTGGTATTTTTGGGTTGGTGAGATGTTTGTTTGGGTAAAAGTTCTATGATATGAGGCGTGTGATATTGTGTGAGTGTAATTAGGGTTGGGTGAGTTTTATATCCCAAGTTTTTTTTTGGATATGAGTTGATGTGCCATGGTGGATCGTGTGTTTGTTTCCAATGGACCACGACAATGTTTTGTGTCTCATGGGCTACAACCAACCTTGGATTGGATATGGATCAACTATGATGTTGAGTTGGACTAAGTTTAAGTTGGACTGGATATAAGAGGACCTAACACTACTTTGATAACCAGCTTCACTTAACTTAATTTTTTTTTGCTAATCCTCATAATCCTAAAGATGCAATTCATTGTTTATGTCCAAAGTCCTATTAATGAGACTACCGATCTGTGTTTCACTTGGATATTGAGTCGAAGACTATACTTGTACCTACTTGTGTAATTTGTGAAGACGTTTTGCGACTTATCTAACGAACCGAATTTGATTTTATGAAAAGATTTGGGCCTTGTGTTACTATCTCATTCGTTGGGCAGAGTCTGGTGTTATCATTTGGACTTCTCAAATTTGGATAGTATACATGAGTTCTGATAATGTGAGATTTGGTAAGATTTGGTTATTATGAGACATGAACTATACGAGACTTGTTGAAGAGATTTAATGATGATTGCGATTTGTTAATGTGAGTTGTTGAGGTATGAAGTTTGATACTTTGGTGTATACATTTTCACGGAATATATTGTGTCACGGCTTGAATTAATGATTGACCAAAAGATGACTACCGGGGTTGTTTGTACGATATTTCTTATTTTGAATTTGAAGTGAGGTTTTCCGGACGTGTTTACTTATTTCGTCTTCTTTCTTTCTATCCTTCCGCGAAGATGATTTGTTTGGGCGTTTATTGAGGATGATAAAGACTTGGCTATTTAATTACGGTTGTGATTCTTTCTCATTTAACCCACAACGTAACTATCACTTCGGTGTCTCACTCAGTTGAGAATGTCAAGAGGTTTTGTACATTGGGTACACCGGTTTTTTTTTACGAGGATTAGTACAAGTTTAAGTAACAAATCTGGGGAAGTTCACTTCATGATCAAGTTTGGCATATCGGGTTTACTTCTCAATGTGGTCACTACAATAGCCGACAGAATGTGTGAATGATGTGTTTACCAAAGTGTGTATTGGATTGTTGATGATGTTGATAATGTTGGATAATGGACCGTTGATGAACCGCTGCATGTCCTCCTAAAAACAGATATTCACCGAAACCAAAGTTGTCATAACTCATTCAAGCTAATATTGTTACGGTTTTGTCTTGATTTTGTAAAATCCCGCGAAAGAACCTATTTCTCAGTTTAAATCATAGACTTGTAAAATCCCGTGACAATGGAAACATCCGGGTATTAGTAAAGTGCATTTCTGGATCTAGCCTACGGTTTATTCTTGGTTTTGTAAAATCCCGCGAAAGAAACTATTTCTCGGTTTAAGCCATAGAGTTGTAAAATTCCGTAATGATGGAACCATCTTGGAGAAGAGAAAGTGTAATTCTGAATCTTACTTGATGTTGGTGCTACGGTTTCTGCTTCAAAGAAGGGATAAAAGGGTGTACTTCATGAATAGGGTGTGTGTTTGGATATTCGTCATGACAGTTTGGTTATTACATGGTTTTACGGGGTGATATGCTTTTAACCATGGTTGGGATGAAAACCATTATCAAAGTTCATTTAAAGATCAAAGGAGGCTAGATTTGAGCTTTTAACAAGACGTGACAACGGAGTTAATTCTTTATTATTTATTTGAGGCTGAAGTGAAATATCACGGGCGAGTGCACTTAGTATCTGAAGGTATCGGGGATGGATGGATGTAGATTCTTCATGATCCTTGTTCAAGCTTACTATTAAAAACAAAGACTTGGAAATCTAGTTATTATTGGGTAACTTTTACCTTTTCTTTTACCACTTGGGGGAACTGGGCTCTTACCTTAACAATATAACTATCACTTTAAGGAGTTACGTTGTAGTGCTCAGTGTCACATTCAATTGTCGATTTTCAAGAGGTGATATACGTCTTATACTCGATGGTTGGTTGGTTGAAGAGTATAGAGTACATAGAGATTCAAATGGGCATGAAATCTCGACACCGCTCTTTGTTACATATGTGCAAGTTTAAGTCACGAGTTTGGGTTAGTTTACTTCAGGGTCAAATTCATCATATTGGGTTTTCTCCATCAGCTGTCACGACAAAGAGCCTACTGAATGATAATGGGGTTGATTACATGTTTTGCTAAGAGAGCTGAAAAGAGAGAGATTATGACGTCTGTTCACTTCAGTTCAGGCCTCGTACTCTAAAGAAAAGAAAAGTGTACGTTTCAGTGCGCTTTATCTTTGAAAGAAGAGAAATCTTCTTATGACGTCTGTTCACATTAGTTCAGGCCTCGTACTCCAAAGAAAAGAAAAGTGTACGTGTCAGTGCGCTTTATCTTCTGAAGAAGAGAAATCTTCTCTATTATGACCATTCTCATCAACATGCTTCATACTTTTTCCATGCGCTTAAGTCATCAAGTGAACCGGGGCTATCACTGATTGTTTTCTCATTCCACTTGCTCGATTATAATGAAGATGGCGACATCATGTGCTGATTTTGCGGGAGAGAAGTGTGAATAGAACATTCGGATGACTTTCACTTATTTAATCAAGAATGGCAACTCCGTATGCAATTCTTGAGGGGGAGAAGAAGTGTGAAATTACTGCATGGTTGATTGATTTATGAGAATAAATGGTCAAACGGCTACAAACTCATGTAAGAACCGATCTTCTTCTTATCGGGTCATCGTTACATGGAGTTTCTTCTATGAGCCGTTTGTTGACATCTTCACAAGCTGATATGAGTTTATTGACAAAGTGCTTCCGGTTAATGCTTCACGTGCACATCAACATGATGATTCCGAACAACCTTCTGTTCTTGTTTGATGTGATTGTTTGCTTGGTGTTACCATTTCGGGTGCTCGCTGCGGGCTGATTGCTGATTTCCTTGATGAACATCTTTCTGTTCTTGTTTGATTGGGAGGGATCTTAATTAAGGGGATTTGCAAGATGTAAGTTAATTAAGAAGCTTTTTGGTGATGTTCTTGTGTTTTGGTGAGTCGAAGATGTTAACTATCTATTCCCCAACTGGACAATCTTGAAGAAGGTCGAGTCTACAGTCGGTTCTACATTTTCTGATATATGGTAGAAGACTAAAGACGAGTTGCATTTAACGATCTAAAGACTTCTTCTTAATCTGGGCTGTTATCAAACAGATTGTCGGTTTAGGGGAGAGCACTAATTGGGGGAGAGTGATATGTCAGATTTAATCCCCAGTTAGACTTGCTCATATTCTTCAGCAAGTTGATTCCTACAAGATTACAAGTGTTCTTCTCATAAAGATTTCAAGTATTTGGGCGTATAATATGTTGCTGATTCTGAAGTGTCAAAACCAGCAAGGGGGAAGGAGACACGTATCTAAACGCGAGTAAACTTGATGAACTTAATACTTCTAAGTAATTGAAGATATCCCGGGAAGACAAATGTTATTACCGCAGAGAAACTCAAGGTTTGACTCATGGCGAGTAAACTTGATGGACTTAATACTTCTAAGTGATTGAAGTTATCCCGGGAAAACAAATGTCATGACCGCAGAGATACTCAAGGTTTTACTCATCAAAGCGTTTAGTGTTCTTATTCCAACGACGTAGGGGAAGTGATGTAAATGAAAGTTTCTGAAGATAAAAGAGGTACACTAGTGTGTGATGATCTCGATGTTATCGCAATCATCAGGGGAGAGAGAATTGTGTACATTGGGGGCGCTCAGCTGTCTCACTTGAGGGCTTAATCAGTGATTCAGAGATATAATCACTTATTCCGGAGTTGACATCCGCAGAGATTGTCATCCGCAGAGATAATCAGTGATTCGGCCTGCTTCTTTAATGTTATCGGTTGTTCTCTCTTTGGGGAATGTGTGTACTTCGGATTCTTGAGCTTCATACACATTCATCAGGGACGAAAGATGTGAACATAGGGGAGGTGTTCTACATTACCCTCTTGATGTGTATTCGGGAGAGTTCTTGGATATTGGTGTACTTCGGGTTCTTGAGCTTCATACACGCTCATCAGGGAAGAAAAATGTGAACATGGGAAGGTGTTCTTCATTCCCCTCATGAAGTGTATTCGGGAGAGTTCTTGAGCATTACACTAAGAGACTGACTGCATCAACTCAACTACTTGGGGGAATTGTTCTCTTGACACCTTTTGGAATGGATTGCTTCAGACTTCAGTGGAAAAGGAATTTGAGAAGACTATTTAAGTGTGGGATGAAACGTTGTTGTTCTTCTATTGGATGATATAACCCCAAATGGAGATCCTCGATTATCATTCTTAAATGGAGCAGCGGGATTTACGATAATGGTGTGCTTCCTTGTGCACCTGGCTAAAGCAAGCTTGAAAAAGAGCTTCGAATCTGCTCATCCAAAGGATTTTCGGTTTGGGGGGAAGCTGCCAGAGTCTCACTTTCAGTTGGTTCAATTTCTTTCTTCGATACAAGAGCCCTGGAAGCTTTGGTGGTGAATGTTTAAGGGATGATGACTTCTATCTTCTACAACGGGGCTGCTTGATATCCTTATCTCGGTACTCGTATCATCATCTTCTTTAACTATATCATCTATTCTATCCTTGTAAATATTTATTCGAAAAACAAAATACAAAAATATAAAACCAACAAAAAGAAATAGAAAAATATAAAACCAACAAAAAGAAAATAGAAAATTATAAAACCTTCAAAAAACCCATAAAAATCAGAAAATTTCAAAAAAAAATACCAAAAATATGTTTTCACATGACATGTCTTCTGGTATCGATAACATCTACGGTCTTAGAAATGTCATTCAATAATGGCACGGGACCATAGATGAAGTTCGAGCAGGAGGTGTAAATATTTCTTTTTAAACATGTCTCTAAAAATGGCTTACAGTTATTTCAGACTGTAACCCGGGCTTCAAATGATGGCTTGCAGTTACTTCAGACTGTAACCCGTGCTTTAAAATATGGCTTGCTATTATTTCAGATAGCAACCCGCTCTTCATGGAAGGAAAGTGCTATGCTAAAACAATTTTCAAATATTTCGTGCACTTATCCTAAATACAAATGAGGAAAGTATGTCGAAGGACTGCTGTTCCTACACAAATGTTTTTCCGTCTAAAATTCTTCAGAAAAATATTTGTTGTATTCCAAAATGGTGGTAAAATGAGTTGCTTGAAAAATCAATCAGGATCAGAGTTTTCGTATTAATTCGCAAAAACTCAATCGATGACTTCAGCACTCTTAAACATTTCACAAATTGAGTCATTGATTGAGGGGGAGAATGTTTTCAAATCTATATCATCTAACGAGCTTTCTTAATTATCCTACGTGCTTAATTAAAAATGATATTTGCCTGTGTCGAAGGACTAGGAATTTAGGATATGATTGTTAGGTTTAGATGATTAGAGTTTGATTAACACATAAACCCCATGCTTATATGATCTGATTGTTATGTTGAATTGACTTTAATTAGTCGATTGTTGTTTGGGTGTTGTCGACCACCATATATATTTGTATGTGTGTTCACTAACATATGCAGGTATATTGGTATATAAGAATGTTCCCGATCCGGATCCTACAAATGAACATGATTGGATGCCGCAAGGAAAGGGTAACGATATCTTGGGTTGACAAATGAAGAAACGGAGCTTAATTGGACTTCAATGGAGAGTTGGCATAAATGCAACGTAAGAGGTCTCACTGCATCAGCAGATGGTTTTCTTCTAAGTGATTGAAGAAACAGAGCTTAATTGGACCTCAGTTGGCATTCAAAATGCAACGTAAGAAGAAGTCTCACTGCATCTGCAGACGGTTTTCTTCCAAGCCCTACAACAACAACAACAGAAGCTTCTCAACCACCTAACGAATCTTTGTGCAGGATATCATTTTTAAACAATTTTGAATTATTTGATTAAATTGTTTTGAAAATGGAAAATATTGTTTTGAAAATATATTGGACTAAGTTTGAAAAATCACCGGACTTCTTGTTATCAAAACCTAAGTCACTCAATTATTGACCTCTGTCATGGATTGAGGGGGAGAGTGATTTTATATAAAATATTTTCAAATGATATTTCTTCACAAAAAGTCCGTTTGTACAAAATAAGTGGTGATCTAAAGATTTAATGTTATGTCATGGTATGATTTTTTCTTTAGAATCAAGGTCTTTCAAAATGAAATATTTTCTGTTCTTGTTTGATTGTGAAATTGTTTTGTTTTACTTAAAAGATCTCTTAAAAACTATCATACCTGACACTAACAATCTTTAATGTCTTATAATGGTCCTTATCTGTCATATTTCAAAATTGAATCTTGCCACGTCTTTCCCCAAATTTTTCTAAATGATTTAAATCAGTTGGGATCACAAATCTCAAATGGTTTGATATTTCTGATCGGGGTAAAGATCGTGTTTTAAATCTCAAATCTGTTTTAAATGGAATTGGTTTTAGTCCTTTAAAGGCACTCCTGCCTCCATGTGCCAAACGATTTCAAATACACAATGCACATGTTGAGGAGGAGGATTTATCCAAAAACCAGATGAGTATTTAAACAAGGCCACATGTTCTCCCATGTTTTCTAAACCTAATTAAATCACTTGGGATCCAAAATCTCAAAGGATTTGATATTTTTGATCGGGGGAGAATTTGTGATTTAATAATGAAATTTGATATAAGTTGATCGTTTTGATTCAGTTGTGCAGGCTGCTCTCTCATATGTGCTAAACGCTTTCGAATCTCGAAGCACATATTGAGGGGGAGCAAAACCATCGAGGTACAAAAGTTTTTTTAAAAGAGATTATAAAGTACCTTGATTGTGTTTTCAAATGGTTTTCTTAATGGATTTTGTAATCGTGGATGTGCTTCAAAAGAACTCTTGCCTCTATGTGATAAAAATGATTTCACTTATCCTATGCACATATTGAGGGGGAGAATTTTACCATGAAAATCAAATGGCTTTTTCGTATGAAAATTGTGATCAAAGAAAATATTTCAAAGTCCTCTTGCCTCCTTGTGCTAAACAATTTCTAAATCATACGCACATGTTGAGGGGGAGGTTTTCTAAATGATCAAAACTATCAAGGTACAAAATGCTTTGATCTCGTATCACAAGTACCTTGATTGTTTTTCCAAATGATTTTTCAATTGGTTTCATGAAGGAAAGAACAATACCAAAAGACCGACCAATTTACTTTATGCATGGAGTTATAAGGATGGTTAGGTTAGGTATTTGTTCCCACGATCCGCCAGAACCGGAGGGATCTTCCCAGGGACAATCCACTAGATAGTGT
The DNA here is from genome assembly GCA_019973895.1 of Chrysanthemum seticuspe. NCBI lineage: Eukaryota > Viridiplantae > Streptophyta > Magnoliopsida > Asterales > Asteraceae > Chrysanthemum > Chrysanthemum seticuspe. Next base: position 86,647,236 of record BPTQ01000002.1, on the reverse strand, counting down.
AGAGTCCTTAGGAATATTGAAAAAAGGAGAAAAATGAGAAATGGGAAGAGTGCGGACTGAGACAGAGCTAGTACTGGAATAAACCCAACAAAGTTCTAGTTATGAAGTCTCGGTAAGCACTAAAGGGGTTGAAGAATAAAAAAGAAATGAATGTGAAAAAGGGTGAAAAGAAATAGCCCTCCATCAATTCAACCTTAGGGCAGAAACCGGGTTCAATACATATGCTACTGGTTGTTACTAAGGTAACACTGGTATTGAAGACAAGACGTCATGGACCCAGTGACGCACTGCACTAAACTTCCCAAGCCACTCAAGTTCCTCTCAAAAGGGCTTGTTTCATTCTCACGGGGAACCGACATAATCTATCGACTTTCTCTTAGAGATGGTTGATATTGAAGTAGGAGACCCTCTCCCTAGTCTCCGGCACAGGAACCAAAAGTGCACTAATTGAGTCTAGAGCCAAGAGATCATCCACAATATCTCGTTAGGACACTAAATTCTTGAAGACTTGCTTTTTCACACAATGTGGAAAGTAAGTATATATTAAGAGTCCTACGCATTATCCTTGTGGTATTGCCAGAACATCCGAGTGATATGAAAAATATTCACGATGAAGATGGAAATCCTTCTAGAGCCAACATCAAACAAGCTCTTGGTGGGTGACATGTGAGATCTTCTCGTAAGATCAAACTTGTGACAACTGGATAGAAACGATGGGGAGATTCAATCTTGAATCAACCTTGGTCCAGGAAATGAATTGACGAATACTTTTGGAAAAACCGTTCGATGTGCAAATCTTCTTTTCTCTAGCACGTCGAATGTGTACTTATGTTTTCAAAATTCAAAAGGTATCTCTGATTGAAAAATACTTTTAGAAAAACCGGTCGATGTGCGAATCTCTTCTTTTCACTAGCACGTCGATTGTGTACTATTTTCAAATACAAAAAGTGTTTTGATTGAAAATTGATCTTTCTCATAAAACCTTCGTCGTATTGCAAAACTCTTTATTCTAAGCAATACGCGATTGTTTTCAAATCAATTTTTCTTCAATCAGTGAATCTCAATTCGCTGGTTCACTCACTCCGTGTTGTCTTCTTTGAGACGTTCCGGTTTGAGAACAGCTAGAACAGCTGCGAAACCCTGTCAAGGAGATTCTTCGGAATTATACCTGATCACAGGCAGTACTTGTACTGATCAACGGGGAACCGTGGGCCGTGTACCTCAATTCGACGAAAGTGGTCAAAGACACTTTCGTGTGTTTTATTGCTAACTGTTGTTTGCAGGTACACTTGGACGGTTGCAGCTGATCAGAATTGAGGCGTCAATCCAAAGCCGCATGCTCACAGCATCCACACTTAATTTGAAGAAATCATGACTGGTGCATATCTACATAACCTGGCTCTGATATTTCATACTATGCTTATGCTTCGCTGCTGCAAATATCATGAACCAGTAAAGCTTCCGCTACTCTGATGGAAAGATGTCATGATTCAAAAGTGTGAGCATGTCGGTCCAAAAGTCACAACTTCACATGATGGCAACACAACAAAGGGTGATCCAGAGATTTACTGTGGCTGATGATCTCAAAGAAAGCTCAAAGATCATCAAAGATGTGGATCAGTTAAAGGCCTCTACTAAAAGTACTAAATATGCGGACTTTGAAGTTGCACTACAAAAGCACAAAGATTGCGGAATTGAAGAATTGAAGTCTACGAGCTCAAGAACAAAGACAAGAATAGAATGCTAGGATTCGAAATGTAAAACATGGGGTGACCTCCCTTAGGGGGAGATTGTTAGGAATTGGAAAATTTCTTAGTGAAGAGTCGGTCACCCCAAATGTTATCTAGCATAAGTTAGCTCGTAGATTTGTCGTTAGTCACGTTATTTATTGTTTTATTAGTTAGTCAGTAGCGTAAAATAGTTTAGTGCAACACCGTGGAGGAAGGACGGGTCTTTACCCACTGTATCCCTGATCCACAGGCCGATAGGAGGTCGTTATGTTTGTAAGTATAAATACCCCTTCCATCCATGGAAGGGGTGGTGCTTCTCATAATCTAACATTCAACTTTTGTGTAAACCTCTAGCAAGAACACCCTCTCTCTCTACTTTCTCTCTCTAAAATGGAAAACATGTATTTTGATCTCCCAAGACCACCTGAATCATCAACACAATAATATACACGATCCTACATAATCAGATTCATAACAATATGACCCACTTCCAATACACACGTAATATCAAGTACCAATTCCTCACTCAGGCCCATGAAGTCATAACATATGGCCCATATGTAAGGATAAATGGTCTTCGGCCCATGTTACATATCAAAGTCAGTAACATAAACATTTGGCCTATGAATCTCATACCCTAAAAGAACGGGTATTTAACGTCACTTAACAACCCTAAAATTTCGAGGATATAAAGCAGCTTATATCACACGCTCCCAACCCTAAAAATTCTCAATCACACCCTAAACACATCTCTAACAGACGCCTCCAAATATTCTCTCCAACCTCATCAGTATTATTATCTCCGAAAACAAAGTCATATCACAAAGTACTCATACAATCCCTTTCTGAATCAAACAATAGATCACACAAAAACGAGAACAGGAGCAAGTATTTTATCCTTATGGAATCCGCTTGCCACAGGGATGGTTTAAGCATGTTATCTTCGCCACAGGGTTGGTTAGAGATAGCAGCCACAGGGATGGTCACACGATGGACACAGCATCACGAATAGGTAAATATGTTCCTAATGGTGTAGAGACTTAGATTTATTTAATTTATCTGAAACCGAATCAGAGACAAAGTATAACATGCTTGTTATAACTTATCTTAGCATTCGAATATTAATCAACGGTTTAAGATCAATGATGATTACTCGCTTGTGTGTTTGACTATTCAAGATTAGATAATCATTTGAGCATAACAAGTGAGGGATCTGAAATCTTGAGGGCTGTGATATGTTTTTCTCCATTAAACGAACCAAGAAAAAGATTGTAGCATCCTTGTTATAAATCTTTTCTTGTTCAGATTCGTATATAAAACAAAGTCTGTGATGATTGTTTCGTGAGAACCTGAAATGGTTTTGGTATATCTTTGAATACTCACGAGTACAAATCTGAGATAGGTTCTTGATTGAGTTTTTCGTTTCAAATTTTGTAAATGCATGTGTCGAGTAGGTTGTTTTAGTATGTCTAAGTTTGGGACTTGGAAGTTGGATGATGCTGAATGTTTTGATTAACTTGGACTGATGACGTGATACCTGAGGTTCGAGTAGTCTTTGGTATAAGGAATATTGTGGTCGTGAGTCAATTTCTTTATCATCTTCTTCATCTTCCTTTCTGTTAAGTTCCATCAGTCAAGGGTCACAACGACAAGTCGCTAGACTAAGTTGCTACGACTAAGTAAGTCGCTACGACCAAGTCGCTAGACCAAGTCGCTACGACCAAGTCGCTAGACCAAGTCGCTACGACCAAGTCGCTACGACCAAGTCGCTAGACCAAGTCGCTACGACCAAGTCGCTAGACCAAGTCGCTAGACCAAGTCGCTACGACCAAGTCGCTAGACCAAGTCGCTACGACCAAGTCGCTACGACCAAGTAGCTAGACCAAGTCGCCACCATGAGTAAAGACTCATGGCAAGTCAAGTCGCTAACAGTATTCAATGAATGTAGACAACATGTAAATACAAGTCGCCACCAGTACTTGAAACAAGTCGCTAGGAAGTTTTTATGACATTTTCCGATGAGTTTTCCGACCAATTTTTCCGACCATCTTCATAGTAAACCCAGAAAACAGTGACAAAAACTGCTTCATTTACCCAGTTTGACCAAAGTTTGACCACCAATAATCTGATCAGATTTATAAAACCCAGAAAAGCATCACAAAGACATGCATATTTGACCCGTTTTGACCACATATTATGACTAGTTGACCACTTTAACATCACGTATGATACAAGAATGTCACAAAAATATGTTGTATGAGACATAAGTCAGTTTGGGCCAAAAAAGAATGACACAAAAGAGATATGAATACATGAAAAGATCATATGACATCTTTTACCAAAAGGATACCAAATCAGTATAAAAACTGTTATCAATAAAAATAGGATTTTCCGACCATAAAATTGCAACAACAGTTTTAACAAGAATCAAATAACCACAATTAATCAACACAACACAACAACCTTGGCTCTGGTACCAATTGTAGAATCGTAAATATTATTGTGTTGATGATTCGGGTGGTCTTGGATGATCAAAATACATGATAGCCATTTTAGAGAGAGAAAGTAGAGAGATGGGTGTTCAAGCTAGAGACTTGCTTTGTAAAATGTAAAAGGTTAGATTGAAAGCACCACCCCTTCCATGGATGGAAGGGGTATTTATACTTACACAATACAAGACCTCCTATCGGCCTGTGGATCAGGTATACAGTGGGTAAAGACCCGTCCTTCCTCCACGGTGTTACTCTAAACTATTCTACGCTACTAACTAACTAATTAGCTATTAAATAACGTAAACAACGACAAATCTACGAGCTAACATATGCTAGACCATTATTGGGGTGACCGACACTTTAACATGGAATTTCAAATTCCTATCAGAATCTTCACATGTGAAGAAAGGATACCGAACACCCTTCACATGTGAAGAAATTTAGAACACAAATTTTCGAAGACAATTTATTTGAAGAAATAGATTACCATTGTAATAATATTTAAATTGTATCGAATCTTCACATGTGAAGAAAGGATATCAAACACCCTTAACATATGAAGAAATTTAGAACACTTAAAGTTTCGAAGACAATTTATTTGAAGAAATAGATTACAATTGTAATAATATAATCCATAACTTTTATTATCTTATTTAAGATATATATAATTTGTATGTAAAGGTCAAGAAAATGGTGGTGTATGATGATTTTTTCACCGGAATAAATGTGTATGAGATTTCTGGCGTCCACTTTTTTATTTCAAGTGAAGAACCTACTAACCATTTTTTATGAGTGATGGATGGCTGGTTTACCAAGCAATCAACTCAATAAGTAGCTGATCTATTTGTTTTAATTATAGTAATTCCATTTTGATGGTTACTGATGAAAGTTTTATACTCTTGGACTTATGCAGATGCATACTTGTTGATGCCAATGATGTTGTTGTTGGTCATGACACGAAATACAATTGTAAGTAGAATTTTGCTTGATCCATGTAATATATAAATCCTATATTGTAGCGTTGATTGTTTCTTACATCTGCCTATGAGTAATATATTTTTTTTACTAATTCTTAGTTAATTACAATGCTTCCTTCTTTTCAAGAAAGTAGCTTACTTGAGTATTATTTTTATGTAAATCTACATCTTAATCTGAATATGTGATTACTCCCCCCTCTGTCTTAATGTGTTGGTGTTATCACGTTATGCTGGGAAGAAACTAGACCAATGATCTTAAAGAGTAAAGGCTTATTTGCAACAAAAGAGTGTGTTTTCTTTGTTGCTTGGGTCAAAACACTAGTGATGTTGCAATCCGTACCTAATATTCTTTTTAAGTATAGAGTAGTGTAGGATGCATATAATTTTAAAACTATAATATCTATATGAAGATATGTATATAAACCAATGGTATACAGAACTCAGATTCATTTATATTATTATCGGTAACCAGGATACAAATTGCTGTTAATTTATCATATACATCACTAGAATTATAGGGATGTCGGGATAGTAGAGAGAAAATAGAACACTCACCTTTGTGCTAACATATTCATTTCTCACAATTATATATTTCCAGGTCACTTGATGGAGAAGATTTAATCCAAAAATTTGCTGCACAGGGCTTTCAATATATTCTTGAACTCAAAGTATGAGTTACTCCTTCAGGTATGCATAAATTACTAGAGTTTGACATGTACCTTTGCGCATTAACAAATAATTATGCACTAAATTTATTATGCACAATTGCAGCAAAGATCAGCTACAAAGGTGACATTCCATTTGGTATGGACAAACACATGTTGCAGCCATCCATTGTACCGAGAGTCTGAGCTAATTGAGGAGAATTACCTTGGTATCACAAAGTTTATTCCTATAAGAATCCTATCATAATCATCACATTTTCAGTTTATTCATTCTGTTATTTGCTAACAAGTGTAAGAAATGCTACACAAAGGAAGCTATTAGACGAACTTGGTATTCCTGCCAATGAACTTCCAGTCAATGAGTTCATCCCATTAGGTCGTATTCTATACAAAGCACCATCTGATGGAAAGTAGGGTGAACATGAACATAAGATCTTCCCTTCAACTTGAACTCTTAAGAAGAACTGCTATAAGTTACTCTCTTACTCATGCTCTAGTAATATAGTCGATTGTTCTTTTGGTCATTTTATATAGTGGTTACTCAAATTATTTGAAGTGTTAAACAATTAGAAAGTATTAAAACTTCAAAGAGCTCACGTATGTTGAAATACAATCTCCCAAAGCCTATTAGGACCATCTTGTTAATACAAATAAGCCGTAAAAACGTTTATTTATATTTTACGATCTTCTAATGTTTTGTCGATAACAAACGTAAAATCATATTAACGAAACAAATAAAATACGTAAATGGTTTGAACTAATAGTTTTCTAACATATTCACATTTTCACATAAAACACTAAAACAAGTATAAGTGATTTTATGATCTAGATATATATATGTACAACAACTAATGTTTACATATTGGAATAACAAGTATAAGTGATTTAGATATATATGTACAACAACTAGTGTTTACATATTGGGTTAGCATATACTTAAACTAAGTATACTAAAATGGGTAAAAGCATGTAAATACTAAAATGAGGTAAAAACATGTAAATACTAAAATGGGTAGAAACTAGCAAATGGTATTGACCCATAACCCATGGTTTTATATATACCACTTATCTAAGTTCATTGTATCTAGAAAGAAAACCATGGATCAACCCATAACCCATGACCCATGACCCATGACCCATAACCAAAAATACCCATGGGTAAAGAGGAGCATTCCATGGATCCCTAGCTTTGTGCTACCCGGATCCAAAGTGGAAGGGATCCGGGGAACAGTAGGATTTTTCCTCTATAAATAGTGAGCCATTTCTTCATTATTTCTAACCCCTTTTCATTCCTTTCTAACACACTTTCTCCTCTGAGTTAGATCTCACTAATCTTAGATCCAAGAGATCTATGTTTGTAGTTTTGTTTTTGTGTGATCTTTTAGGTTCCTCTTAAAGGCAAGATCACCACCTTTGAAGTCGAGCAAGCTCAAGTCCATGAGTTGCCATGCTTCCTCATCATCAAGGCTACTGAAGTCCTCTTGTTGATGATCCCTCTTCTTCTTCAAAGAAGTGTAGTGTTGAAGACATTAGTGAAAGATGTCTCAAGGGTCAAGACGAAGATATTAGTGAAGGGTATCTATCGTCTATAGGATAAGCACTTGTGGTAGGTGCTTAGAAGTCAAGACAAAGAAGCATTAGTGAAAGGTGCTTAGAAGTCAAGACTAGAAGCATTAGTGAAAGGTGCTTAGAAGTGAAGACACAAGACATTAGTGAAAGGTGTCTTGTAGATCTAGTCAAAGGCATTAGTGAAAGGTGCCTTAGATGTACATTCGATATGGTGTGTTTCGATGTACAAGATAGACTAGTATAGGATCCAAGGATATTGATATCCTTGATGATGTTATAAAGGAGTAGATCTCCTTTGGGATTAGTCGTTGGTGTAGTGTGGTAGTAGTTCCTCCATTGCAATGGAACTAGGTGCTTAGCCTAGTACCTAATAAAGGGTAGGCGACGTTGTAAAGGTGTAGTTCACCTAAGGTATGAAAGAACTAGGTACTTAGCCTAGTACCTTATAAAGGGTAGGCGACGTTGTGTAGGAGTGGTTCACCTTGGAGTGAAAGAACCCGGTGGTTAGCCTAGTACCGAAAAAAGAGTAGGCGACGTTGTGAAGGCTTCTCCCGCCATAAGGAGATTGGTGTAGTGCTTACGAACTCTCGAGTAGGTGACTCGGGAAGTGGAGTAGGGCAAGGAAGGTGTCCTTGTAGCCGAACCACTATAAATACTCGTGTTGTGGTTTTGTGCTTCTTACTCTTATCTTTTCATTACATATCTTTATATGCTTGTTTATCAACATCCAACACACACAACCAAATAGATTGACATAAGTCGATCTAAATAGATTAAAAGGAAGTTTTAATTGGTAAAACTATTCAACCCCCCTTCTAGTTTTCCACAATTGGTATCAGAGCTTCGTTACCAAGTTTCTTGAAGTATATTGTACTTTAAAAACTTGATACGATCCATAGTTAATTGAAAACCACAAAGAAGGTTTTTCATAAAAACAAACACCATGTTTTTAAAACTATATGTTTGGATGTTGATTTGTTAACAACATTTTTTTTCCTTATTTTCTTTTCTATTTAATTGCACTAATCTTCCTTTTCATGTTGATTAGTCAAAGCTCATACCCACCAAGCTTTAGGAGTTGCTTGGTAACAAGAATACCTTCCTTAAGAAGGTATCTTAAACGCAAAGGAGCGGGGATCGTCTAAGTGACATTTGTCATTTGTAAAGACATTCCTAAGTGCATTCGAGGTATGATTTTCTACTTATATCTAAATGATATTAGCTTAGTATATAAGTGTTATTTGTTAGGCATTTATTTGAGTAGATTTATGTGTTTACACATGATTTACATGAAGCTTCGTTAGGAAGCCTTTTTCTCACATTCGTGTTATATTTCTCGTCTATAGTCATAGTATATAGAGCTTTGTTTTATTTCTTTTAATCCTATAATAAAACAAAAAACACGAATTTCAAAAATTCCTCCTTCCCTATTTATATTCCCACCGTCGACCCTTCTATCAAACCATCACTTTTTCAAATATTCAAATTTCAAAAATTCCCTCTCATTCAAAAACTTCATCTTCCTCCTCATTCCATCTCATCCGAAACCAAGAAGATCCGTCATCAACATGGTTTACATCGCACTCGTGCTCATCGCCCTAACACTCATCGCACTTGTGTTCCCTATGATGAAGTTCACATACGGAGACATTTACTTTGTGTTGTTAATCTATATTGGGGTCATATACCCAATCCTTTGTATCATCCTTAGCATTGAAATGCAATATTATTAATAATCTAGTTTATCTAGGTTGTTTTTGTTATAATGTGTTTTTTCTTTTTGATCTATATGTTTTATATTCTTTCGTGATACATTAGAAGTCATGTATGCATGCTAAAAGAAAATGTAGGATAAAACATACTTCGTGGTATAAAAACTGTAAAACCTATGTTTTTATCAAAACTGTTTCTGTTTCTACAGATCCACGGATCCCGGAAGTTATACTAGCCGGATCCATTTTGTAAAGGAACCGTGGGATCCGTATTACTGGAAAACAGTTTTCATGCAAGACTCAAAACCAATATCTTTCTAAAAAATAATAATCCACTAGAAAGTCAAAACCTTGAGTAAGTTAAGTGTTTCTCTTGTTAAAAACCATTGTTAATAAAAATCTAGTAAAAACATTAGATCATCATAAGTTGACCACAAACATCCCCTTTTATTAACCTCTCATTCCTTTAGGTTCAACTATGACGCATGAATATGAGTTTGATTTTTCACTCACTAGCGTCTACACTCCGAACATCTCTTTTGAACCCAACACCCCTGGCAATCATGTCCGTGGGTTCAATAATCTCGAAAACCGTCACTTCCACGAAGGACGTATTGTAGACACCTCTCTACAATTCGAAGAAGGTATCAATACCTCCTTCCGAGCCATAGGACTAGAATGTCTTCTTGAAATCAACGAGAAGATATGTCCAAGGTTCATAATGGAATTCTTCTGTCAAGTGGAACTCGTTCGTAACGAGGATCGCTCTCTATCCCTTTGGTTTTATATCAAAAACCAAAAATTTACTTTAAGCCTTGGGCATTTTGCTCACATCCTCCGAATTCCAAACCATGGACAATGTGCCTTCATCGAAGATTGGTCTCTTGATTCTCTCTTCAACTTTCGTGAAGAAAATAGTCCATATTCCTCACACATACCCTCCCCGGAAGATTTACATCGCATTATATGCAAACCTCGACCATATTACTCCGATCCAAACATTATCTTCACACGGGACATCCGAGAAGAGTACAAGCCTCTTGCACTCATCTTGCGTGAGAATGTTTGGAGTCTTAGGGGAAATCGAGAAATTCTTCCCGCTTGTTGTGCTCACATGTTGTACTGTTTGCTAACACAACAACCATACAATCTCGCCTTTTTCTTCGCAAGGCGAATTACAAATCTTCAAGGCTCCAAGAATAAACTCATTCCATACGGAATGTTCTTGACGCGCCTCTATCACAATGTCATGCACTTTCATCCTCAATTTCAAAGTCCGTTGTACGTACTTGTGAACAAGATGATGGAACCGCTGAACATTTCCCTCATGAAGACGTTCTTCATTCCGGCATCCGCCAACACTCATCAACCATTTGATGATCCTTCTAGCGATAACTCTCAAGCAACTTAGTAGACTCTCAAATAGGATCAATCCTTTTGTACTCGTGCTTTATCAATGTAATTCTATTTCCTTCATGAAATAAAACACCTTACATTTGATATCTTAGTATTAGAACCCTTTTTAGACTATCATTGAGATATAATGCATTGCCAAGATCATTGCATACCTTTAGTAAAGGTCCTGCTGAGCAGATGGGCGGATCCTAAAGATCGTACTAGACGGATCCCTACACATAGGGAACCGTGGGATCCGGCCAACAGAAAATGCAATTGCAAGCATTATATTTCAAACATATTGATTCGCTCCAAACGGTCTATCTTTTATTAGTCAACCACTTGTGAATGGTCAACCATAAAAGTCAAACAGCTCAGAACAAAATGCAATTAAGTCCAGAGGAGTTTAGTGTATCCCCGGGTCGTTAAGTCCCAACGAGGTGTGTAAACTATAATACAACGAATCTGTGATCGGGTGAATATTGAACAGGAAAAGGTTATGATTGATTACACTAAGGAATCTGAATCTATTTAAGGACTTTGAAGTCCTTCTAATTCTATTCTTAAAAACGATTAACGTTTAAAACCTAAAACGCACGTTTAAATAAAATTACGTGAACGTACGAAATAAAACGTGAAAATAAAGAAGTAAAATACCTACGGATATGGAAAATACATTTTTACAATCCTAATGATGCAAGAAAATTATTGGAAAAATAAAATTATTTTTATGACTATTTATTTAATTATTATTAATTAAAAACTATTTTTAACTATTTAATAATACCCTAAAATATAAGAAAATATGAAATAAAGCTAGAAAAGTGAAATTATGACTTAGAAAATCTAAAATATTATAAAACTTATTTTAAAACTGAAAATATATTTATTACACTTTTTATGTATTTATTATTAATTAAAAATGATTTAAAAATACTTAAAAACTAATATTAAATAAGAAAAGGACTAAATGAGCTAGGAAAAATCTGAAAATTTTATGGAAAATCTAAAATATTATACTAAGCCTGGGAAAAATATAAAAAGTTAGATAAGCCCACTAATAAGCTGAATTGGGCAAATAAGCAGTTTAAATAAGCACTTGAAATAAGCAATAAGCTATCCAAAAGCTACCATAAGCTACTACAACCTAAATCTAACCTAAAATGAGGTAATGCAACTGATTGGGACCTAAAAAGCACAAGCTACAGAAAAAAAGCTCGAGACCAGATTTCAAGTCTCAACACGCCAAACGGCCCTTATAGCCCTACTTTAAGCACATGCATAAGCAATCCTAATAAGCTAAGGGGAAAAACAGATATTGGGTTTTAAAGATCACCTAGCAGACTACACATGGACCAAAAATCAGCTCCTAATGAGCTCAAATGAACAAACTATCTTATCTGCAAGTTTATAAAAAGCAACAGTTTGCTGTTACAGGGCAAAACCAGGCTTGTTCAAGAGCTTATTTCACTATCCAAAAAGCTTATATAAATTTGACAAAAATCAGTTTCAATATCTTGACCAACCAATCTAAAACATATCCCAATCTCATAAACTTTGGTTCAGTAATAAGGCTATGAAAATTCCACAAAGTTTACAAAAAACTGCTTTTAACCATTTTGACTGTTTTTAAGACAGGGATGAAAGTTGACTTTTATGAGATTCAAATGCAATTTTTGGACTGAGATCAATGTTATAAGATGTAATAAGACCCAAATAAGCTAAACCAATAGAATCTAAACTTGTTCTAAGCTATTTCAACTACTAACTCTTAACAGTTTTTAGGCTAAATAGATCTAAGATGGATTTTGACTTTTGAAGCAAACTGGTACAAAATTAAGACCTAAAATGACTGATATATGACTAGATGAGACTATAGCAATAGATATCAACCACTATCAAGCACTAAATCACAGTTTATATCCTAATCCAAATACTCCTTTAATAAATCCTATCAAGCCATTAAGCTAACTAATCCTAAACTGTTTAAGCAGAGATCAAATCAGGTAAACTCCAAAGATTCTAATGCTAAAGTACCACTAAATCTAGTATCAAACATGATCAAACATAACCATAAGCATACTAGCATTCATGACAGTTTTGGAAAGCTTGGAATTGAAACTCACTTGAAGTCCTGCATAATTTAGGCAGCATAACAGTACCAAACCAAGAATAAAAACACCAAACTAAACCCAAATCATCATCAAGATCAACCCATATCCATCTCTGAACCATATTTGAACACCAGTTGACTTTTGTTGACTTTTCTTTATTTTTGAAATTTAAACAGCTGAATTCTAATATAAGCTTATAGAAAGCTATGATAAGCTTATATAAGCTTATAGCAAGGGTTTGGTGGCTTAAATTATTACTTAACAGCTTATTTTACTTAATACGAATTAAAGTAAAGTTGAAATTTGTAAAGACTGAAAAACTGAGTAACTTGATGAATTAAAACAGATTGAACAACTTGTAAATGACTTGAATTAAAGACTGGAAGCTAAAAATTACAATAATTTAAGACTGAATAAGTAAAACGATCTAAACTAAATTAACTACTATTAACTACTATATTTTTTTTCTATTACAAAGCCTTATAAATACTAAATATTGCTGGGAAACTCCTTGTCGACATCTCTGATCAATCCTGCACCCTTGGATGACTTCAAATCAATCTCAGTTGTTCAAACTACTTTTGGCGCCAAAAGTCTTGATAGTGGATTAGAGCAGGTTTAGAGCAATTAAAGAATTTTGGTTTATTGTGGAGGTGGAAGGAGGTGGTGTTGAGTGGTTTGACAGCTGGGGGGATAAGGTGGACAGGTGGTGGTGAAACCAGGGATGTGGAAGGGGGTGGTATGGTTTTGGCGGGGTTGTGAGGAAGGAGAAGAGGGAGTGGGTTTGACCAAGGGTTGACCCTGGTTTTATTAATAAGGAGTTGGGCCTGGGTTTGTTTGTTGGGCTTGGATTTGTTTTTGGGTTTATGTAATAAAAAGGGTTTGGTTGGTTTGTATAATAGATAAGCCCAAGGACTAAACTTGTACAATCTGAAACTTGAAGGGACCTGTTTTACCATCATTCCAAACTTTCTTCTAGGGACCAATCCTGCCATATAATAATAACACAAGGACCAAAGTTGTATTTTTTTTCTATTTTAAAACTTATAAGGACCATTCGTGTCATTTTTGGATTCTTAGGGGTAAAAGTTGCCAGTTTTGTGTAAACTTTCATCCAGGGACTATAGTAAATATGTTTGAGTTCCCAAGGACTAAAGTTGACTTTTTATTCATTTTACACCTTTAGGGACTAGTTTTGCCATTTTGTGAAACTCCATGGACTGAAAATGACAATTTTGTGAACTTTGATCATTTTTCACTTGTTTTCAATCTTTTTGTACCCGAGTCACATAAAAACACATTTCAATGATATTTGTAACATTTATATAGTCATTTGTGTGTTTTTGGCTGTTTTTGTGGGTTTAAATAATATAAAATATATGTGTATTTAGACACATATCAAATCCCCAACACTAAACTATTGCTAGTCCCTAGCAATCTTTTATGAAAAATTAATGGATTTCATCTCTTTACCAAAAGCCATTACTTCTGGAGTAGCCAATTGTTTCAGTTCAAGTAAGAACCTTGGTACAATGATAACCAAATGATTTTGAGCAAATCACCAGCTTTCAACGGTTTTGGTTTGTCTTTACCAGAAGCCGTTTGCTTCTGGACTAGCCAACTCTTAACTAATTAAAGATATGGGGAGTTGATTACCATACAATTTTAGGCAAATTGTAAGCCATAAACGGATTTTATAAATCTTTACCAAGAACCGTTTGCTCCTGGATTAGCCAATCCTTTAGTGGGTTAGACATGGCGGACTAATTACCATTTGTTGTGTAAGTGCAAAACACTTACACCAAAAAGAAAAAATTTTGGCCAAAAATGGGGAAATTGGGTGGTATAATACATGATTAAATTCGTGAGAATTCCCCCCACACTAGAAGTGAATATTGTCATCAATATTAAAAGTACCGGCTGTTATGCCGAAACTTAGAACGTAAAAGGAAAATACTACGGCCATTATTTTTGTGATGATTTTTTTATTTTTTTAGTTTTTTTTATTTTTTTTTTGTTTATTATTATTATTATTATTATTATTATTATTTTTCTTTTGGATGAAAACTTATATACAACAGCGGGGAGCAACGCCCCCACACTAGGGTGGTACACACGGGTGAAAACCCATGTTTAACTACTGTTTTTGATTACCGAGTCGCTAGCTTGACTCGACTGTGACAACTCGTATTTTCAGGTCATATTTCAAAACATTACTCATGCTTCAACATTTATCGTTTATCGTAAACTAGGTTTACGAGTATCAAATTCGCGTAACCTTAATGGTTTAGCTGTGAATTCATGATCATATCATCGAGGACATTTCATATAGACTAAGTTTAGTCTACATTTCATTAACATCATTGTCATCATATTAGTTCATGCAAGGTTTTGCATTTTTCATTAAACGTATAATCTCATATTAATTAAACGTTATCGTGTAATTGATTATTTTGAACAATTGATCCGACACTTCCAAAAATTATCCTGATATATTTTTATACTCATTTTAAGACTATAAAATTATATTATTAGTTTACCCGATGTTTTAAATTTATTTTGTATATATGTTGTTATATAAATATATTTACGACGGTTTACGTAATTTCAATACGATAATTATTTATTCACCCGATACTTGTGAGAAATATAATTTTATAATTTTTATGACTCCGATATATTTTATTTTGTACACTTTCTTTAGGCACCCTCGTGTTATGAACGTACCATCGACCTACACTTTTATTTAATGTCAAATAAGTTTCAATGATATGCTCAAACTATTATAAAATAATTAGTGTCACTCAAACTTAAAAACTTTATGTTTTTACGTTGGCATCTTCATATCAAAACTAATATGAAGTGTATTGATAAGTTTTAATATTTTTATAAGTATCACATTTTTATGTTACCCGGTTTTAAGTCGTGCAATTATCGATATCAAAACAACACACTTTAAACTAAGTAGCATATAAAATTTACTTAGCACTAACATTATCTAATCATATCACTAACGTTATTTAATCATATCAATTTCTCATAGAATATAAAATTTACATGTAGTACTATGGATTCCTTGTTAAGAAAACAATTTCACACATTTACATGCATGTAAACGTGGTCCTCTATTAGACAAAGTGGACAACAAATAACTAAGTAGTCATTTACTACATGTGTAGATCGCTCACACGTGTACATACTTGGAGACTAATATGAGTTGAAGTCTTTTACTTCAATTCACAGTGAGACCAACGAGTATCATATTAGAACAAAAAAAAAAAAAAAGAAATACATAGTACCGTATTATGTTCAGAATGTATTCAACTAAAGTTTGATCTTCATCTTTCAAATCGGGAACTTATCAAAAGATCATCGGTAGACACGTGTTCGTTAGGTTTCTAGGTCTTACTTTGGTCATTTTCGCTTTCAAGATTGTTATCTACTTTCGTTAAGGTGAGTTTCATAGCCCATACTTTTATACGTTTTGAATTACTTTTGGGGGAGATACATGCTCAATTATTTTCATTTAATTTCATAAGTACTCTAAACTTTTAACGATTACCGTGAATTTCATAGCCCATATTTTCAATTGTTTTGTACTACTTTTGGGGGAGATACATGCTTAACTATTTATATATTACTGTGAGTTATAGCCCCACTTTTCTCGTTTTAACTATTTATTAAACTCTTTGGGGGAGATTCATGCTCAACTACTTTTATAACAATCATGATTATTTGCAAACTATATGTTTAGCTGAACTGAATGTTTATTTATACTAAGTAACAGTATTGCCATACTTAGAGTTCCTATATCATAGACCATTGAGTTAACTGACTTGGTATGATCACGATCTAACGGACTTGGATGATATTGAACTAACAGACTTGGTATAATGTTGAACTAACGGACTTGGTACAATCATGAACTAACGGACGTGGAACTATTTGAAACTATTGGAATTAACACTCCCGTTCTTATTGACCCAGTTAGGGGAAATCGAACGCACTATATTTGAATCATTAAGGTAAATTGGCAAGTTTACCTATTAGGGCTGCGATGAAACGATTTTTACCAATTTCTATTGGTACGAGGTTTACGCTTTGGTTGTCATGAACTTAGTGAAATAAATGCTGTTTTGTTTTCAACGATGAGTGTGAAACAACGTAACTCACACTACGAATATTGTGTTCAAACGAATTAATTAAACCTATGGATTTCACTCAACCTTTGTGTTGACTGTTTTAAGCATGTTTTATCTCAGGTATTAGCATATCATCATGGCTTGCATGGAGTCGCTGAGTTGACGCGTCTCACATATATTTTATGCACTTAACTATCGTTTGATTGTAATAAACTCATTTTTAGTACTTTGGAAATCTTTTTGGACCAATACTTTGTAAACTCTGATTATTTTATTAAATCAAACGATTTATTTTCCAAACGACACTTTAGGTCGTTCAATATAATTGTAACTGTGATGCTATGACAGTCATCCCCCCAGGTATTCCATTCCGCTGCAAAACAGGTAATTTGGGGGTGTGACAGATTGGCATCAGAGCTTCGGTTATAGAGAACTAGGTTGCATCATTGACCCTAGACTATAACTACATCATCATAGCATCTCATCATTTCATCATAAGTGCATATTCACTTTACATGCGGTTTATACGTTACATATTTCGAGTTATTTACTTTCATTTCAAATCGATTGTCACATGGATGCCTTCAAATACCCATTCCATTATCCTTTCTTTAGATTCTAACGTGGAGAATGCCTTGTCATTTCCTATCACAATTTTAATATCAGCTGATTCATCACCGATAATGTCGAATGCCGGGACAAAACCTCTAAGTAGGGCGAAGTCACTCTC
This sequence comes from Chrysanthemum seticuspe, assembly GCA_019973895.1. Taxonomy (NCBI): domain Eukaryota; kingdom Viridiplantae; phylum Streptophyta; class Magnoliopsida; order Asterales; family Asteraceae; genus Chrysanthemum; species Chrysanthemum seticuspe. The sequence continues at coordinate 86,629,710 of BPTQ01000002.1, read as the reverse complement.
ACTCCTTTGTTTCACCACTAACATGTCGAGTTACACGTTATTCACACATTAAGTCACTAAACCATCATACATTTGAAGCATTTACGACATCTCATAACCCATCTTTTTGGAATCCATCATTCATTTTTGAAAAATAACCCCAAACTTATCACCTCATATCATATCTTTTTGGAGCGTTTATTATTAACATCAGACTTTGCTACGTCTCACCTTTCCCCTTATTTTGAAGAAGTTATGGCGCCAAAGAAAGCTCCAAAAGTTTTGACTCAAGAGGCTATGCAAAAGTTTGTGAGGGATAGTAGAGCCAATGCATTAAGGATTGAAAGGGCAACAGTGGCGGCTGCTGCTGAGGCTGCGGCTACTGCCGAAGCCACTAGACTTGCCAATGCTGCCGAGGCTGCAGCCACTGCTGAAGCCGCTAGACTCGCCACTGCCGCTGAGGCTGCAGCTAATGCTGAAGCTGCCAGGCTTGCTAATGCCGCCGCGGCTACGGCAACTGCTGAAGCTACTAGAATTGCGAGGGAAGCTGAAGCCGCTAGGCTTGCTGCTGCTGCAGGTATTTCAGGAGGGTCCGGGGTTAGAAGTTGTTCGTATAAGGATTTTAAAAGTGGAGATCCCACTAAGTTCAAGGGCACTGAAGGGGCCACTGCCATGGTTCGATGGTTCGAGAAAATGGAGTCTGTGTTTCTGTTATGTAATTGCCCGGAGGATAGCAAGGTTAAGTTTGCTACGAGTACACTACTTGATGGGGCAATGTCTTGGTGGAACTCGTATGCTCAGCCAATGGGGATGGAAAATGCTTTCAAGCTCACTTGGGAGCAATTCAAAGGTTTGTTAACGAAGAAGTATTGTCCGCGTACGGAAGTGAAAAAGTTAGAGACCGAATTCTATGAACTGGTAACTATTGGGTATGACATTGATACTTATATTCGAAGGTTTCAAGAATTGGCCGTGTTATGTCCGTCTATGGTTTCGGACAATGAGAAACTACTAGAGGCTTTCATTGGAGGACTTCCCGAGATTATTCAAGGTGATGTGATTTCCTCTGATCCACAAACAATTGAAGAATCTGTTCGAGTATCCCAAAAACTCATGGCACAAGTAGTAAAGAGAGGAAACATTACCCACATCAACCGTAAAAACAATACCAACAACCGCACCAACTACAACAATAACCGAAACAACAACAACAACAATAACGATAACCAAATCAACAACAATAAAAGAAAATGGGAAAATGACCAAAGAGGTTATAATAACAACAACCAAAACCGTAACACTAACCATCATCAACAACAGAATAGAGGGCAAGAAGCTGCAATGGTTTATGTTGCTGCACCAATAGAAGGTAGAGGTTATGCTGGAACACACCCATTATGTAATCGATGTAAGTTTCATCACTCGGGTCCTTGCCCTGCCAAGTGCCACAAGTGCCAAAAATTGGGACACCTAGCCAGGGATTGTAGAGGTAAAGCCGTAGTCACATGCTTCGGATGCGGGGAGCAAGGACACTATCAGAATCAATGTCCCCAAAACGAAGGTCAACAAGTTGAAGGTGCTCATGGGAATGCATACATGTTAGAAGGAGGAGAAGCTCGTCATGGTCTCAACAACGCGGAAGACTGAAGAAGTTCGGAAACTAACAGTCTTAATTTTCCTTATGTACTATGTCGTATTAAGTTTATGTCTTCCATCGTATTCGGATCTTATGACTTAGGATGTACTACTTTTGATAAACCACTCGTTGTAAAATATTCTCATTAAGCGTACTTTCTTTTCCTTCCGATTTGTTATCACTTGTGAGAATTTTACTTCCTTCTACTTTAAACGACCATTTTAACGACACGGTTTAAATCTTTGTAAACATTGAGAGTTATAACAACTAAACCGAACGTCACATCATCGTTCCTTAATTATACATAGCCTAGCTAACTATGTCTAATTCTGGAGGGATCATGTTATGTTGGGAGCAGTTATTTATAAATCTTAATGCAAGCAAAATTTCCACATATTCCAAGTCAAAGTGTTACTCGTGGGAAATTCATCTAACATTTTCTCTACTATGATGTTTTGTACGCTCTCAATCATCGATAACTGTAACGACACATCCTCATGTCTTCTCTCCTCGATATTCATCACAAACTCAAAAATTTGATAGACCAACACGAACTGAATTCAGGGACTGAATTCCTTTTTGGATGGGCGAATGTGACAACTCGTATTTTCAGGTCATATTTCAAAACATTACTCATGCTTCATCATTTATCGTTTATCGTAAACTAGGTTTACGAGTATCAAATTCGCGTAACCTTAATGGTTTAGCTGTGAATTCATGATCATATCATCGAGGACATTTCATATAGACTAAGTTTAGTCTACATTTCATTAACATCATTGTCATCATATTAGTTCATGCAAGGTTTTACATTTTTCATTAAACGTATAATCTCATATTAATTAAACGTTATCGTGTAATTAATTATTTTGAACAATTGATCCGACACTTCCAAAAATTATCCTGATATATTTTTACACTCATTTTAAGACTATAAAAATTATATTATTAGTTTACCCGATGTTTTAAATTTATTTTGTATATATGTTGTTATATAAATATATTTACGACGGTTTACGTAATTTCAATACGATAATTATTTATTCACCCGATACTTGTGAGAAATATAATTTTATAATTTTTATGACTTCGATATATTTTATTTTGTACACTTTCTTTAGGCACCCTCGTGTTATGAACGTACCATCGACCTACACTTTTATTTAATGTCAAATAAGTTTCAATGATATGCTCAAACTATTATAAAATAATTAGTGTCACTCAAACTTAAAAACTTTATGTTTTTACGTTGGCATCTTCATATCAAAACTAATATGAAGTGTATTGATAAGTTTTAATATTTTTATAAGTATTACATTTTTATGTTACCCGGTTTTAAGTCGTGCAATTATCGATATCAAAACAACACACTTTAAACTAAGTAGCATATAAAATTTACTTAGCACTAACATTATCTAATCATATCACTAACGTTATTTAATCATATCAATTTCTCATAGAATATAAAATTTACATGTAGTACTATGGATTCCTTGTTAAGAAAACAATTTCACACATTTACATGCATGTAAACGTGGTCCTCTATTAGACAAAGTGGACAACAAATAACTAAGTAGTCATTTACTACATGTGTAGATCGCTCACACGTGTACATACTTGGAGACTAATATGAGTTGAAGTCTTTTACTTCAATTCACAGTGAGACCAACGAGTGTCATATTAGAACAAAAAAAAAAGAAATACATAGTACCGTATTATGTTCAGAATGTATTCAACTAAAGTTTGATCTTCATCTTTCAAATCGGGAACTTATCAAAAGATCATCGGTAGACACGTGTTCGTTAGGTTTCTAGGTCTTACTTTGGTCATTTTCGCTTTCAAGATTGTTATCTACTTTCGTTAAGGTGAGTTTCATAGCCCCTACTTTTATACGTTTTGAATTACTTTTGGGGGAGATACATGCTCAATTATTTTCATTTAATTTCACAAGTACTCTAAACTTTTAACGATTACCGTGAGTTTCATAGCCCATATTTTCAATTGTTTTGTACTACTTTTGGGGGAGATACATGCTTAACTATTTATATATTACTGTGAGTTATAGCCCCACTTTTCTCGTTTTAACTATTTATTAAACTCTTTGGGGGAGATTCATGCTCAACTACTTTTATGACAACCATGATTATTTGCAAACTATATGTTTAGCTGAACTGAATGTTTATTTATACTAAGTAACAGTATTGCCATACTTAGAGTTCCTATATCATAGACCATTGAGCTAACTGACTTGGTATGATCACGATCTAACGGACTTGGATGATATTGAACTAACAGACTTGGTATAATGTTGAACTAACGGACTTGGTACAATCATGAACTAACGGACGTGGAACTATTTGAAACTATTGGAATTAACACTCCCGTTCTTATTGACCCAGTTAGGGGAAATCGAACGCACTATATTTGAATCATTAAGGTAAATTGGCAAGTTTACCTATTAGGGCTGCGATGAAACGATTTTTACCAATTTCTATTGGTACGAGGTTTACGCTTTGGTTGTCATGAACTTAGTGAAATAAATGCTGTTTTGTTTTCAACGATGAGTGTGAAACAACGTAACTCACACTACGAATATTGTGTTCAAACAAATTAATTAAACCTATGGATTTCACTCAACCTTTGTGTTGACTGTTTTAAGCATGTTTTATCTCAGGTATTAGCATATCATCATGGCTTGCATGGAGTCGCTGAGTTGACGCGTCTCACATATATTTTATGCACTTAACTATCGTTTGATTGTAATAAACTCATTTTTAGTACTTTGGAAATCTTTTGGGACCAATACTTTGGAAACTATGATTATTTTATTAAATCAAACGATTTATTTTCCAAACGACACTTTAGGTCGTTCAATATAATTGTAACTGTGATGCTATGATAGTCATCCCCCCAGGTATTCCATTCCGCTGCAAAACAGGTAATTTGGGGGTGTGACATCGACCCCGAATTAATTTGTTCATGGGGAAGTAAGTGGAAGAGACAATCTCCATCGGACTTTCATTCAAGATGTTTGTATAAACATTGAAGTACGTGAAAGTTCCACACCGAAGAGGTATACATAGACCTGGCTCACAAATGATAAATGAAAATGCCGGGATCAAAAATAGTGTCCTCATTCCCGAAGGAGAAAAGGGAACGAGAAACCACACCATCAGCGAAAAATGGAATAAAGATGTGCATCACAATGCAATCCCATTCTTCATTAGTGAGGAGCAAGTCACCATTTGTTAGATTTTTAAGCTTAGACTTGAAGCTTGTATGGTGATTGGCAACAAAATTTCCGGGAGGGAGAGCTGGAAACGGTTCTTCAATTAACAAATTTTCCAGAAAAAGGATGTCTCCCTCCGAATCAAAGCAAGTATTGTCAATCCCTGTTGGAATTGACTCATCACTAAGAAAATCATCGACCTCCTTCCAAAAGTTGTCATCTTCCTCATCCGGAGTGAGAGAAGGAATGGAAGAGTCGGAAATGGGACAAGAAATTAGTGAATGATCATTATATAGGAGACTTTCAATTTCTCCAAGATCGGCTTCGAAATCAAAGAGATCATCGTCACTTTCTGATAAAAGTGGACTGATGTGAGTGAGTTCATCGGTGAACTCCTCAAGAAGAGGATCAGACTGTGGGAGTGATGCCTCAACATACTCGATGTTTCCATAAGAAGCACAATCGTCGCTAAAATCGGAGAAAGTTTCAAAATGATCTAGAGAATACTCAAGAGGGTAAAGAGAATCACACATATGATCAGAAGTTCCCTGTGACTCTCTCGGGATTGGGACAAGGTTCTCAACACTAGACTTTATGAATTCGTCCGATTCCTTTTCAGGAACAGTGTCAAGATGCTCATCCCCCATGTTTAGAGAGTGAGTGGGAATATCGGGTGTGATAACAACAGACTGAGGGAGTTGAGAAGGACTAGCATACATATGTTTTACACTTTCCATTTGTTCTTCTGCTAGTAATTCCATCATAGTCTTTTCTCCCTGATTTTTCATGGAAGGAATTTCAACTGATGAACTTGATGAACCCGCACAAAATTGACGAATATCAAGGGTAACTTCATCATCATCATCCTCATTGAGAAGAGCAGCACTGCGGAATATAGCACGTGTTTTAGCTGCTTGTTCTTCGACAAGTAATTTCTCCATACTCTTTTCGTTTCTAGCATCTCATTCTTTTGCAAGTAATTCTGCCATAGATTCCTCACGAGAGTTTTGAAACGACATAGCCGATTCCTCCTTAAGTTCTTTTAATAACTCCAGACTCTTCAGTAGAAGGTCTGTCGTAGTTTCACGAGGAGTTGCTTGAATCATTTGAAACTGTGGAGGTTGGTCTTGAAATGATGTGTCAAAATTGTCACAAGGAAATGTATTCCCCGTTTGACAATCCGAGCTGACGTGTGGACCTCCACAGTACTCACAACAAAATGATTGTTGTGGCTGGACATGTGAATAATATGGAATTTGGTAATTTCCAAAGTCCTGAGTGTTACCAGAAAATTGTTCATAGACAAACGCGTTTTCGGATTGACACTCAAATCCTTGGTGAGGACCTCCACAAAACTCACACAGATATGTCAATATCTCATGATGTGGTGGCTGGTAGAATGAATCAGATGTGTCATGGTAAGGATAGGGAGCTTGGTTATAGACAGACCCATCTCCTGATTCTACCATGCTACAGCCGGGACAATTCCCACCATTATGAGAACCACCACACCATTGGCAACCAAAATGGTGTGGATACGACATATGAAAGAATCAAAGGTTTACAGAGGGTAAGAAATGAAGAATCAAAAGGGTAAGAGGGTAAAGAGGAATATTCTTGGTATTTTTGAAAAACATGTTGTAAAAACAAAGAATGAAAATATTTTTGGTAATTGATTAGTCAAACGAATTAACTTCACGATAATTTTGGTTTTATATGAAAATAAGGAAATATGGACAAAGATGGTAAATATACAATGGGTGTATATTCAACAATCACTGATGCTTCAAATTCGTAGTACGCAGCACACCTCCCCGGCAGCGGCGCCAAATTTTGATTCGCTCCAAACGGTCTATCTTTTATTAGTCAACCACTTGTGAATGGTCAACCATAAAAGTCAAACAGCTCAGAACAAAATGCAATTAAGTCCAGAGGAGTTTAGTGTATCCCCGGGTCGTTAAGTCCCAACGAGGTGTGTAAACTGTAATACAACGAATCTGTGATCGGGTGAATATTGAACAGGAAAAGGTTATGATTGATTACACTAAGGAATCTGAATCTATTTAAGGACTTTGAAGTCCTTCTAATTCTATTCTTAAAAACGATTAACGTTTAAAACCTAAAACGCACGTTTAAATAAAATTACGTGAACGTACGAAATAAAACGTGAAAATAAAGAAGTAAAATACCTACGGATATGGAAAATACATTTTTACAATCCTAATGATGCAAGAAAATTATTGGAAAAATAAAATTATTTTTATGACTATTTATTTAATTATTATTAATTAAAAACTATTTTTAACTATTTAATAATACCCTAAAATATAAGAAAATATGAAATAAAGCTAGAAAAGTGAAATTATGACTTAGAAAAATCTAAAATATTATAAAACTTATTTTAAAACTGAAAATATATTTATTACACATTTTATGTATTTATTATTAATTAAAAATGATTTAAAAATACTTAAAAACTAATAGTAAATAAGAAAAGGACTAAATGAGCTAGGAAAAATCTGAAAATTTTATGGAAAATCTAAAATATTATACTAAGCCTGGGAAAAATATAAAAAGTTAGATAAGCCCACTAATAAGCTGAATTGGGCAAATAAGCAGTTTAAATAAGCACTTGAAATAAGCAATAAGCTATCCAAAAGCTACCATAAGCTACTACAGCCTAAATCTAACCTAAAATGAGCTAATGCAACTGATTGGGACCTAAAAAGCACAAGCTACAGAAAAAAAGCTCGAGACCAGATTTCAAGTCTCAACACGCCAAACGGCCCTTATAGCCCTACTTTAAGCACATGCATAAGCAATCCTAATAAGCTAAGGGGAAAAACAGATATTGGGTTTTAAAGATCACCTAGCAGACTACACATGGACCAAAAATCAGCTCCTAATGAGCTCAAATGAACAAACTATCTTATCTGCAAGTTTGTAAAAAGCAACAGTTTGCTGTTACAGGGCAAAACCAGGCTTGTTCAAGAGCTTATTTCACTATCCAAAAAGCTTATATAAATTTGACAAAAATCAGTTTCAATATCTTGACCAACCAATCTAAAACATATCCCAATCTCATAAACTTTGGTTCAGTAATAAGGCTATGAAACTTCCACAAAGTTTACAAAAAACTGCTTTTAACCATTTTGACTGTTTTTAAGACAGAGATGAAAGTTGACTTTTATGAGATTCAAATGCAATTTTTGGACTGAGATCAATGTTATAAGATGTAATAAGACCCAAATAAGCTAAACCAATAGAATCTAAACTTGTTCTAAGCTATTTCAACTACTAACTCTTAACAGTTTTTAGGCTAAATAGATCTAAGATGGATTTTGACTTTTGAAGCAAACTGGTACAAAATTAAGACCTAAAATGACTGATATATGACTAGATGAGACTATAGCAATAGATATCAACCACTATCAAGCACTAAATCACAGTTTATATCCTAATCCAAATACTCCTTTAATAAATCCTATCAAGCCATTAAGCTAACTAATCCTAAACTGTTTAAGCAGAGATCAAATCAGGTAAACTCCAAAGATTCTAATGCTAAAGTACCACTAAATCTAGTATCAAACATGATCAAACATAACCATAAGCATACTAGCATTCATGACAGTTTTGGAAAGCTTGGAATTGAAACTCACTTGAAGTCCTGCATAATTTAGGCAGCATAACAGTACCAAACCAAGAATAAAAACACCAAACTAAACCCAAATCATCATCAAGATCACCCCATATCCATCTCTGAACCAGATTTGAACACCAGTTGACTTTTGTTGACTTTTCTTTATTTTTGAAATTTAAACAGCTGAATTCTAATATAAGCTTATAGAAAGCTATGATAAGCTTATATAAGCTTATAGCAAGGGTTTGGTGGCTTAAATTATTACTTAACAGCTTATTTTACTTAATACGAATTAAAGTAAAGTTGAAATTTGTAAAGACTGAAAAACTGAGTAACTTGATGAATTAAAACAGATTGAACAACTTGTAAATGACTTGAATTAAAGACTGGAAGCTAAAAATTACAATAATTTAAGACTGAATAAGTAAAACGATCTAAACTAAATTAACTACTATTAACTACTATATTTTTTTTCTATTACAAAGCCTTATAAATACTAAATATTGCTGGGAAACTCCTTGTCGACATCTCTGATCAATCCTGCACCCTTGGATGACTTCAAATCAATCTCAGCTGTTCAAACTACTTTTGGCGCCAAAAGTCTTGATAGTGGATTAGAGCAGGTTTAGAGCAATTAAAGAATTTTGGTTTATTGTAGAGGTGGAAGGAGGTGGTGTTGAGTGGTTTGACAGCTGGGGGCATAAGGTGGACAGGTGGTGGTGAAACCAGGGATGTGGAAGGGGGTGGTATGGTTTTGGCGGGGTTGTGAGGAAGGAGAAGAGGGAGTGGGTTTGACCAAGGGTTGACCCTGGTTTTATTAATAAGGAGTTGGGCCTGGGTTTGTTTGTTGGGTTTGGATTTGTTTTTGGGTTTATGTAATAAAAAGGGTTTGGTTGGTTTGTATAATAGATAAGCCCAAGGACTAAACTTGTACAATCTGAAACTTGAAGGGACCTGTTTTGCCATCATTCCAAACTTTCTTCTAGGGACCAATCCTGCCATATAATAATAACACAAGGACCAAAGTTGTATTTTTTTTCTATTTTAAAACTTATAAGGACCATTCGTGTCATTTTTGGATTCTTAGGGGTAAAAGTTGCCAGTTTTGTGTAAACTTTCATCCAGGGACTATAGTAAATATGTTTGAGTTCCCAAGGACTAAAGTTGACTTTTTATTCATTTTACACCTTTAGGGACTAGTTTTGCCATTTTGTGAAACTCCAGGGACTGAAAATGACAATTTTGTGAACTTTGATCATTTTTCACTTGTTTTCAATCTTTTTGTACCTGAGTCACATAAAAACACATTTCAATGATATTTGTAACATTTATATAGTCATTTGTGTGTTTTTGGCTGTTTTTGTAGGTTTAAATAATATAAAATATATGTGTATTTAGACACATATCACATATCCTTAGAACATCTCACACTAAGCTAAACATAGTATCTTAAGGCAAATTAAGTCCTTATCAAAATAGGTTGATCCTTCCTATTCACACACAACTCATCTAGATCACACTCTAAGACGCTTGTAGATCTACCGTTTCATCCTTAACCCATTACTCTTCCGCTCTCAAACTCACACTTCGTGTTCTACTTAATCCTTCACATCTAGTTTTAGAAAGCTTTCGATTATGGCATAATTGCTCATTAATCATCCTCACCTTATAATTGATCATAGTTGATCAAAATCTAGTTTTCCCATTTCAAAGCTTCTAGGATGTTTTCCAAAACTCTATCCTAAGTCACAACCTGATCTCTAGGATCATTTAGCTTCAAATGACACTCTCATATTTAGTGTCATCCTTGCTCATCCATTGGTACTCATGAAAGTTTCAATTCCTTCCATAAACGATAATCATTAGCTACATCACTCATTACCTTCAAGTACTTAAGCAACCCTTCATTTAAAACACTTAGGAGGACTGAAACACTCAAGATGTTATAGGTCTTAGATCTTAGAAACACCATTTCCACTCTTTAATAGCTACTGAACGCCGGATCCCTAGGATTAGCCTAGACGGATCCCTCTGAGAAGGGAACCGTGGGATCCGGATGACAGTCTATGACAAATCTTGCTAAAACAATCATTTCAACTCATCCTCCTAACTCAAACACTCCATCTCATCTTAAATGAGTTCCTAGAACATCACAACCTCTGTAGTTGACTCTTGTGCATGCTAATCATCACATTCCAATGAATCTTAGTGGCTTAAGGCTTAAATGCACTTTCCAAATCTCTTGGTTTATAAACCACCTTGTTAGGACCTTTATAGTCATCACTCTCATCCTAACTTTCACCTTTTGCAACCTCTTGAAATCATCTCATCATGAGGAAAACCCCAAGTAACAACCTATCCACCAAAGAACCACCCATCAAAAGGGCTCGTGTTGTACACGAAATCTCTTCAACCGAATCATCTCCGGTCAAACCAACAAACCTTCATCATCCAATCAAACCAATTCCTAGAAGGATAATACCCACAAAATTACTTATACCTCCTAGGACAAACAATATCATTTCCACTAAACCATCACCTTTGATTCCTAGAGCTATCTCTTTTACATCCCCACAATCATCACCTCACCTCTACAATTAAGAGGACTTGCCACCTAGGCCGTCTCATCCGCTTCCGCCGACAACATTTTCCTCATTAGGAGGAACAATGATTCAAAATCAAGGTGTTGAGTCAACACTTGCTCCGGCTTTCTTTTCACCTTTTCCATCATATAATCCCATTTGGATTATAAGAAATCATCAAAATCAACCACCCGACCATATGGAAGTTGACACTTCTTTACCACCATCATCATTCTTGATCGAACCATTCTTAAATGGACCTCCACCAATCCCTCCATCATTCGAGGCTCCTCAAACCGCTTAAATTGATCCTTTGAATCAAGCCATTTCATTTCATCCACCACCACTACCTAGCCATGACAAAGATTGCTATCATTGTCAACATGTTGAAAGTTTGATACATGAAGTACGAGAAGACCAACGTTTCATGTTCTATCATCTCCTCGAACGTTTTGACGAGATTAAACCTAAACAAAACTTGAGCTAGAAGATTATAGTGGTGTCTAAGCTTCAAACGTTAGTTGGTCTAGATATTCCTAGTTATGTATTGTCTATTTTCTTATTTTTTGAGTCATGTATATCATAACTCTTGTTTTATTAAATGGAATTACATGCTACTTTTTTTTTTTTTTTTTTTTTTTTTTGAGCATATGTTTACCTTGTATTCATATCTCGTTTATGTGATAACATTACTTGTTATATCACCTTTGCTGAAATCTATCAGCTAATACGGATCCCTCAGAATTGCCTAGACGGATCCCTACTAGGAGGAAACCGCGGGATCCGTGAAACAGAAAGCTCTCTTTCTACTAACTTGGACCACATTTGCAGGAAATTGTGAATTCTACTTGTTTTCTAACCTTTGTTTTGTAGTTGTTCAAATTACACGTGAAGACTTTGACATCCCAAAGCTAGGGGGAGCTTTATGTCAAAGCAATACATTGCAAATTACTTGCAATACTAGGTTTACATTTCGTGACTTCCCGTTGCATAATTGCAATCATCTAGGGGGAGCACACCCGTCACATAGACGCAATCTTTTGCAAAAGTTAGTTGCAAATGAACTAGATTAGAATTACTTTCTTGACGTCCTTACCTAGGGATGGACTCGTCAAGGGGGAGTAAAGACGAGATCCTTTCCCGTTACTTGCTCTCTATCTCTTTTTATTTTTTGTCTTCACATGCTTTTCTTAAAAACGATGTGTTGCTTTCCTTCAATCACTTTTTGTTTCGACAAAAAGGGGGAGAAGAAAGTAAAAACTACAAATTCAAACTTTTACGAATTTTAGATTTTCCTTAAAATAATTTTATGTTTTGTCATCAACAAAAAGGGGGAGATTGTTAATACAAATAAGCCGTAAAAACGTTTATTTATATTTTACGATCTTCTAATGTTTTGTCGATAACAAACGTAAAATCATATTAACGAAACAAATAAAATACGTAAATGGTTTGAACTAATAGTTTTCAAACATATTCACATTTTCACATAAAACACTAAAACAAGTATAAGTGATTTTATGATCTAGATATATATGTACAACAACTAGTGTTTACATATTGGAATAACAAGTATAAGTGATTTAGATATATATGTACAACAACTAGTGTTTACATATTGGGTTAGCATATACTTAAACTAAGTATACTAAAATGGGTAAAAGCATGTAAATACTAAAATGAGGTAAAAACATGTAAATACTAAAATGGGTAGAAACTAGCAAATGGTATTGACCCATAACCCATGGTTTTATATATACCACTTATCTAAGTTCATTGTATCTAGAAAGAAAACCATGGATCAACCCATAACCCATGACCCATAACCAAAAATACCCATGAGTAAAGAGGAGCGTTCCACGGATCCCTAGCTTTGTGCTAGCCGGATCCCAAGTGGAAGGAATCCGTGGGATCCGGGGAACAGTAGGATTTTTCCTCTATAAATAGTGAGCCATTTCTTCATTATTTCTAACCCCTTTTCATTCCTTTCTAACACACTTTCTCCTCTGAGTTAGATCTCACTAATCTTAGATCCAAGAGATCTATGTTTGTAGTTTTGTTTTTGTGTGATCTTTTAGGTTCCTCTTAAAGGCAAGATCACCACCTTTGAAGTCGAGCAAGCTCAAGTCCATGAGTTGCCATGCTTCCTCATCATCAAGGCTACTGAAGTCCTCTTGTTGATGATCCCTCTTCTTCTTCAAAGAAGTGTAGTGTTGAAGACATTAGTGAAAGATGTCTCAAGGGTCAAGACGAAGATATTAGTGAAGGGTATCTATCGTCTATAGGATAAGCACTTGTGGTAGGTGCTTAGAAGTCAAGACAAAGAAGCATTAGTGAAAGGTGCTTAGAAGTCAAGACTAGAAGCATTAGTGAAAGGTGCTTAGAAGTGAAGACACAAGACATTAGTGAAAGGTGTCTTGTAGATCTAGTCAAAGGCATTAGTGAAAGGTGCCTTAGATGTACATTCGATATGGTGTGTTTCGATGTACAAGATAGACTAGTATAGGATCCAAGGATATTGATATCCTTGATGATGTTATAAAGGAGTAGATCTCCTTTGGGATTAGTCGTTGGTGTAGTGTGGTAGTAGTTCCTCCATTGCAATGGAACTAGGTGCTTAGCCTAGTACCTAATAAAGGGTAGGCGACGTTGTGAAGGTGTAGTTCACCTAAGGTGTGAAAGAACTAGGTACTTAGCCTAGTACCTTATAAAGGGTAGGCGACGTTGTGTAGGAGTGGTTCACCTTGGAGTGAAAGAACCCGGTGGTTAGCCTAGTACCCGAAAAAGAGTAGGCGACGTTGTGAAGGCTTCTCCGCCATAAGGAGATTGGTGTAGTGCTTACGAACTCTCGAGTAGGTGACTCGGGGAGTGGAGTAGGGCAAGGAAGGTGTCCTTGTAGCCGAACCACTATAAATACTTGTGTTGTGGTTTTGTGCTTCTTACTCTTATCTTTTCATTACATATCTTTATATGCTTGTTTATCAACATCCAACACACACAACCAAATAGATTGACATAAGTCGATCTAAATAGATTAAAAGGAAGTTTTAATTGGTAAAACTATTCAACCCCCCCTTCTAGTTTTCCACACATCTTATTACCGTATATTGATTATTTAATAGCACATAACTAATTCCAAAATGTGCATCCGAACACCCTGGTTATCTTTTGTTGGCACTAATGAATGGTATTTATAGCTCGGTAAATGTAAATATGAACTGATCAAAGTGTGCTGATCATTTTTGTAGTTGATTACCTATTGTTCATTGTACGTGATGTCAGTATGGATCCGAATCCAGATGAGGTTGCTGAAGTTAGGTATGTGAACTGGGAGCAGTTAAAAGAGCTCGTGATGAAAGCAGACTTAGGTGAGGAGGATCTTAAGCTGTCGTTGTGGTTCAGGATAGTTGTTGATAATTTCTTGTTCAAGTGGTGGGATCATGTTGAAAATGGAAGTCTCCTTGAAGCTTCTAATATGAAGACAATCCGTAACTTGTAAATTTTCTAAGGCCTATCAATTCTTGAAAACCTTGATATCAGTACACATTAATGTAATTTCCTTAAGGGTTTTTCCATGTACGCGTATGTAATAAAAAGAGCCGATTGAGATTAGTCGTGGCTTTGGGGTTTATTTTGAATTGAGACAAATTTAGTTGAGTTTACTTTAATAAAAAAGAACCCATGTTTGATAGTGCAAATAATTCGAAACACTGCTTTGTGTATGGATGAAACTTACTAAATTCGGTCATCCAAAAATTAAAGCAATCTTATTATAGATCTATATTTTTGATATACTTTTGTTAACACTTGAAGTATATTGATTTTTAAATAGCTGTTTTTGTAAGAGTGGACGAAAGCTTGATCGCAGGTGATACAACTAAATGTTAAAAACTCCAGACCAGAATCATGCATCATTCTGATGTGTTGATACATAGAACATAGATATTGCGTTCTAGTGTATTTAGTTGCAAATATCGCGTAGCAAGACCATTTGAACTGCTTACAGGACTCAATTTTGTATGTGGTATGACAGAAATTTAAGAATCATATTGGCATAGTCTAGTCTATATTTCAAAAACAAGCATAAATTATTAAATTTCTTCTCATATAAGCTCTCAACATAGAAAATGATTACAAATAGTAGTATGTACATATATGATCTTATTTTCAAATTTAAAGAAAATGATTACAAATAGTAGTATGTGCATATATGATCTTATTTTCAAATTTGAAATGTTCTAAAACACCAACAAAGAATTCTTGATATCATACCCTATCTTTTCAAGATTAGGGTTGATGGCAAACTGAATCATGGGAGGTGGTCCACAAGCCGAAGCCAATGTATCTTTTGAAACTTCAGTAATATGTTCTCTCATGATGTCCTCAGTGATGGACCTTTCACTGTATTTCCATCCTTCTCGTATCGACTTTGCAACAACATACCAAACCTTCACTCTATCTTGATACTTCTCAGCCCATGCATCTAATTCATCTCTCAATAGTATATCATCTTCTGTACAGTTTGCATACACTACATACATCTGTGTATCATCCTCTGGATCCTCAAGATCGCCTGCATCACTTGATATATTGGTGTAATACCTGCCCCACCATCAAACATGGTTAGTTTTGTGGCAAGCTTTTGTTTCCCTTGTGAAGAAAACGTTCCCTTGACCATACACTCGATATGACCTAATGGATCTTTGATTTCAATTGAAGAACCTATACTCATTGACTCAAGAGACTGTGACATGAGTCCTCCATTTAGGAACTTGGGTTCGACGCCCTTGAAGTAGATTTTGACAAGCAACTCAAAGTATCCGACTTCATCAATGGTGCTAGTTGGTGTGTATGCTCTCATGCATAGCTTGTCATCAATTGTAGCACATAATAAGATGTGGTTACCAACTGGTAATTCGTGAACTTCATTTCTAGACGCAACATTCTTCATAAAAGCTTTTTTAAAAGCAGTTGCATCTTTTTGATGCACATGTCACAATATCTCGAGTCAAAAAGCATCCATTCATTCATTAGACGTCTTTAAAAGAAAAGTTATTTGTTTAGTAGTAGAGCTGGTTTAGATACCATACCACTATACCAATAACATCTGAAGCATGACCACGTGCAGTGTTTAGTGCAAAGCCACCAGTGTAGCACCACATGTCAAGTACTCTTTGACCATCTGAGATGGTTGAAATAAATTGACGGTTTTCACGCTGATCAGCATAGAACCCTGTCTTTTGTCCATCCAATGAGATCATATAGGATATTCCATTCTCCACAATCTGATATGAACCAAGAAAACTGCATTTTAAGTAAATACTTTATTTGCAAAAAGAGCAGGTTACTGATTTTAAAGAAGTGTTACCTTGATTGTTTGATTAGTAGATGTTGATAAGCCTTGTTGTTGCTACTGATCAACACGAGCCGAAGCCAGAATTTCTTCTTTCAAATTTCGATAGATGGTCTCCAGACAACATTTTTGATGACGCTGAATGAGTAATACAGTCTATAATAAGGCCATACAATATGCACAAGTTAGTTAGAAAAAGAAAGAGTAATCTACCTGTGACATCAGACCATGAACCTGCTCCACATTGATCTTTGCACTATCTTTTGTAATTTTAGCAAGTGGTGATTCTTCCTGTAAATAATGAATAGATGACATTCATTAGAAGCACAAAATACAGAAACAACATTTTTTTGCTTGGCAACTAGACAGACTTAGCAGCGCTTTTAAACCCATGTCAATAACACGTGGAAGAAAGATTCGGAAATGAGAATTTGTACTACACAAACATATCATCAAGATCCCAACCAATAAACTGCAATCCAATAAGCTAACAGACTGCTTAAATTTATGTGCAAGTTTGTGCTTAATCACATAACAGAACACTAAACTCATGAAAAACTTATGATATCCATCTCATCATTTGCATATTAGAATTCTTCACCGTTGCTTCCTTAACATCTTAGTCAATATGACATGTAGGCATAAGATGAGTCAAACTGGTCCGGTCAAATTTTACTAAAGTACTTTGGATGGCAACTGCCAAAAATGGCTCTTGATACTGCTGGTTCAGCATTTGAGTAGAAACGTCAATTCCAGACAACCAACATCCGTAACCAGGATAAGAATGGTACCACCAAACAAAGTTTTCCAACCTTCCAGCCAAGACCATAGCATCCCAATTAGATTACAGTCATCATACTATATTGGTGTTTAGCATTTCGTCTAAAAGGCAATCTATGTGATATGACATATTTCCCTCTGCTTATTTTAGGGTAAATAAGTTCTTTAAAATAGGCAATCCCAAGCAACCCCTCACATAACAGCTACAACAACACACGCTGAAAGAGATACAGTTTTAATGTATTTTCGTTCTTCAATAATGATCCCCTTAAAGATCAAATAACCAGAAATTATTTTCAGATCTACTCCAAAACTGATTTTTAAACCCATACAAAATCAAAACCGATTTCATATACCTAAACAATAGAAACTCATCACGCACAACTCCAAAACGCAAACACAATCCCATAATCAAATAATCAGTTGTTCAAGTGTCTAAAAAACTCTACCATATAAAATTTTACACTTAATCGACACCAAAACAATCAGATAAGCAGAACCAGTTCCATCACAACCGCTCCTAAACCAATAACTTAACCCCTGCATAATCAAAAACAAATTCACTATACAAAAAACACTAGACACTCATCATCAACAACTCCAAAACATAAACACATCTACATAACCAGAACTAGCCTGCTCATTAGTTGCAAAATACTTGAAACATTTATGGATTCTAGGCTTAGGGTGTTACAAACTCTGACTATCCAAAGATTTACACGTAAAACGACCGCCTAAAAAATCGTATAACGAGAACCAATTTCATCATAGGTACTCAAAAGGCAATAATTTGACACCTAAATAGCCAAGAAACTTATAATCAATTTCAATACACCCAAACACTAGAAACCCTTTATCTACAGCTCGAAAAGGCAGACTGACCAATATTATCTTATTACTCACAAAATACTCACCAATATACTCAAAAATTTATGATTGAAGTTTTACAACTGCTAAAACCTAACAAATTAACAACAAACAATCAATAAAAGTAAAACAGAACAAATCAAAAAATTTATTTTCCTTATACATATAATCACAAGGTGTCAAATTCAGCATCAATCACAAATAGAAACACAAATTACACTAACCTAGAGCCAAGAGAGGCAAGATCACAAGTTTTATGAATCTCTTGACACAAATCAAGATCTTTCTTGTCATGAGTACATTCACTTTCCCACTGTTTCCCCATGTCTCCTTCACAATCTACAAAACAAAAATATTAAAACAAAATAAATGGCTAAATATAAATGTAAAATATCATTCGACAAACAAAGCCTCTCATTCAACCAGTGTTTGATTGAAATTTTATACTCCCTCCATCGCAAGCTTTTTCACACGCTCACTAGTTATTTCGAGATTGTTGCAATTTCTTGACATTTTTCACGCGCGAAGAAAAATATCAGATACTTACTAAACTTTTCACATGCGCAGAAATATATCTCCTGTATTTTTACGTGCGAAGAAAAAGAAATCCTATATTTTCACGTGCGAAGAAAAAGATCGCATATATTTTCACGTGCGAAGAAAAATATCATATAGTTACTAAAATTTTTCACATGTGAGTGTATTCGATACCTTATATCTTCACATGTGAAGATATTTGATACCTTATATCTTCACATGTGAAGATATTCGATACCTTATATCTTCACATGTGAGTGTATTCGATACCTTATATTTTAACATGTGAAGATATTCGATACCTTATATCTTCACATGTGAAGGTATTCAATAACTTATATCTTCACATGTGAGGGTATTTGTAAAACCCTAAAAATGCGAAACGTGTGAAGAGACTAAAATACCCTTGAAATAGAAATTATAAAATACGTAAAATATATTGATGATTCATTTAACGGAACTAGAATCGAACTTATGAATAATTAAAAACCTAACGAACATATTTAAGAAATTTACATTTTACGACGAAAAGTTAAATGTCACGCAACATAAGTTTTGGGCTCGCCTTTCGTCTATTTTTTTTATTTCCATTTGGGCCGCGTTGTTTTGTTTCGTTGGGTTCAAGCCGAGAGCCCAAATGTCGGGCGTGTCTTTTTGTTTCGGATGGGTTGAGCCGAAGTCCACACATCTCCCACCCATGAACCGATCGGTACTACATATAAATACATCACAAACCCCTCCACTTGAAACCCTAGTTTCTAAATATCACGGCATAAGTCTTCTGCTTTTTTTCTCTCTTTATCTGACTGCTGGGAGTCCGCCTCTTAGGTGTTTCGGTGTGATCTTGTTCGAGCAGCTGCTAAGGTAATCGGCCTTCCCTTTTTGTCTCAAAACTTCTGCATGCAACCTATAAAAACCTTGAGTCGAGAAACATGTTTATAAACCATGCGAATGAATGAGTTTGGAGTCATGCGTTAAAATTCTGGATAGCATGTAACCGTACCCCATATACATATGTATATATATCACGCAAATATGTCACACATTTGTCATTCACACATGACTTCCGAAAACTTATATATAGGTGTCGATTATGTAATATGAACCGCATAATAAGTAACATATTGTCGTTGCATTAAAATCACAAATATATTGTTATATGTATATGGGTCGACGCATAGTTTGTAGGCTTTGAAGGTGTTGATACTTAGAACGTAATTAAACATAAACATGGGACTTTTAGTCATGTTAGTTAGCTACATATCGATCAATATGCGTCACATTAATGTACTATTGTGGAGTTGTGTGTGTGTCGAGTTGATTGTGAGTCGGAAACAATATGTGAAACTGTCATGCTCATTGTGTTGCGTATAGAGTCAAAAGCGAGGGAAACGGGTAAAGTGTTGGTCTCGTTAACCAAATTAGGAATGGGACGATGTGGGAGTTGTTTGTGTAAATGCATGCATGAGTTTGAGTTAATTTCCGTTTGAGTTTTCATACGTTCTAGGTCAAGGTGAAGGTCATTAAAAGACGTGACATGTAAATTAAATGCGTATTAACATGATAATAAAAGATTGGGAAAAACCCTAGAACATTAATGAGAGACGATTAGGGTTAAAAAGCTAAATGTGTAAATTCGTTATTTCATGTGAGAGAGGGTAAGTCTTAGAGTCATTAATAACCATCGATTTAGAGTAAATGAGCTAGTACTAAGTGTTTCGTGAACATGCGTGAGTTATAATGAATTAAATTAGAATATGCATGGTCTCATTAGGGTTTGCATTCAAACAATGTTACGTGTGAGTTTTGGTTAATCATGTACGTTATAAAAGATTATGTAAACTATTTTGAAAGAGAATCTTAAAATCCATTATTGACATTTGTAAATCCTATACTTTGAAAGATGATCATATAAGTCCTCAAATAAGATAATTGTCATATTAAACCCTTAAGTTTACCGTTTGTCATTTGTAACCCATAAGTTTGACTAATTAATGACTAATACTTTAAGATGTTGGGATTCCGTCCGTCATTAAAAATGAGTATAATCTGACAACTCTAAAAGTATTAATGAGATTAATCCGTTATACTAATAAGTATTAAATAAATCATAATCCGTGTAGATTCGTTGGAGGAGAAGCGACGTTACATCTTCGTATTCGTTCATTCGTTGCTTTTCTCTCATTTGCTTTAAGGTACGGATATTCTGTCTTACTTTAAGACACTTGTGTTATCATACAGATATTCTGACCTTTTCCGTAAAGGTCCCTCATGTTTTCCTTTTTTGTCATTTCTCCTATGTTTATTAGGATTCCCAATGCCATTGCTATGAACCCTTTTCTGAATGTTTGATCGGTTACTCATAATGATCTTATGTTCTAGTGAACTATGAAATATCTGATGTGAACTTATGTTAGGAAGATTTTGTTATGCAATTGTTGAACCCTGATATATTTGATTATGAACTTCTGATTATGAACTTCTGCTTATGAATATATGATATACTACTATGATATGAACTTATGACTTCTGAATATCTGAATAAGAACCTTATGATATGAACTATCTGATATGTTATCTGTGACCTTGTGTTTGACTATGATCTGTGCCATATCTGAAAATCTGTTTGACTTAAGTTGGTTGATAATAACCAAATATTTAACTAGTCATGGGGGTTCCATGTCCGTATCAGTGATGCACCTCTGATATGACTCTAGGGCAGTAGAGTGATGTTCTGCCACGTCTCTGGATGGTGAAGCATATTTTTGAATATGTAGGAAGGGGTGTATGGATGCATCCTAGATCTGATCTGTTATCTGATATGTTATCTGGTGAATGATGTCGTGTGCAATACGCGTCTTCACAAAAATCTGGGAGCTAGCTACCCCATTTATTTTCTGATGTTACCTTTTGAAGAAAGATATTTCTGATATGATATGTTAGTGAATGTGCTTATGACGTATTTGTTTAAGTGATTATTAGTTGCCATGCTAGGATAGGATTAATACGTTAAAACATGATTCGTATATCTGATATCATGATTTGTTATTGTTACGTGAATGCGTTGATCTGTGAGATGAATCTGCTAGTGTGTAATTTAGTATTTTGAAGGTTAATTATCTGTCTGCGTATGTGACCTGCCATGTTGAAACTCTGCTAAGGTTAGGATTTGATCTGAGAACTGTTTAGTTATTATGATTATTTCCGCTGCTATACTATTGCATCAAGAGTATTAAATGTTGATTAATTGATTTGTATGAATGCCATGTTTATTTACTAGAAAGTGTTTTCCGTTAGCTTTTAGACTTTCTGTTTGGCTTATACGTAATCTGTTATTTTGATATGTTATGTGTTTGGTTGTTCTGATGTGTTTGTTTTTGTGTCTTTAATGTGCTATGTGATGTTTAAACTGTTATGTGGTTGTTTGGATTTCTGTATATTTATGCTTCCGCAGAATCCTAAAGATCCTTCGTCATTATTTCATTTTGATTTCGTATTTGTATATTTATTTTGTTTTAGCTTTTGTTTCGTTATATCTGTTCACTGGGCTTTGTAAGCTCAGCCGCACTTTTCTTTTCCTGCGGCAGGTATTAAGCGTTCAAGATGAGCTTATGGGATAGCTGATCTGGGCTTGAGAGTAGAGCTGAGAGCAAGACTTGACCATAGAGATCTTAGATTTATTTTGAATTTTAAGTCATTTATACTATCTTTTGTAAGTTTTTGTAAAGGCTTCCGCTTTTGTACATTAGTTAAAGTTCTGATATGAAACCGTATTGTGATATCTTTACCCTTGTCGGGTTGGGGTGTTACAATTTATGGTATCAGAGCTCTAGGTTTTAGGACCCTTAGAGCTTAGGCTATGACCTGTGAGAAGTGGGTAGATTTAGGATTTTCCTTTCTGCGTACTTCTTTGCGTACCCTATCGTATTTAAGTTTTGCTGATAGTTGGTATTTCTTTTAGATGGTTATCCCCCGTCGCCCTAGTTCATCTGATAGGAGTAATCGAGGACCGGCTAGGCAACATAAGGAGAAGATGAAGTGGGCCGTTGTCATTGCTAAGGGCTGCAAGGGGTATGGTAAAGTGAAGCGGGCTAATAAGAGGATAAGAGTTCCGGCCTATATGTGGCCATGCACCATCGAGGAGAAGCTGACTTTGAAGACCATTGACGGAGAGGTAGTGGAGGAGTATGAAACTAAGGTTGTCGACAACCAAGGTTTCACTACTAGATATCCTGATAGGTGTCCCAAGTTCGTTGAGGATGAAGGAGTAGGACGGGCTGAGAGTCGCGACCTGTATGCTTTTGTGGATCGCGTGCCGGAGGAGGAAGAGAGGAAGCGGAAAGGTGACTTTGCTAGTCGCTTACTACCACAGCGTGAAGGAAACAAGAACGGATGGATAATCGAGGAAGAAGAGGAACCCGAGGAAGAATACGAGGTGGATTCAGATTTGGAGTCTACGGCTACTAGTAGGTTCAATCCGACACGAGAATAGGAGTTTCGTTTCTGATTAGTTACTCTCCTTATGAGAATTTTCTGACGATTTATTTTGAGCTAGGTCCTTTTGTTTTAATTTGACGTTTGAATCTGGGATTTTTAAGTTTTGTTTTGGAAGTTCATCTTAAGACGATTTTGCAAAATTTGTTTGGTTAATGGAAATAAAGCAAAAATTTGAAAGTATATTTCCTGTCTGTTGTTTCTTTCTGATAGATTCGTTAAGTTTCCGTTAGTTCTCATAAGTTTTGTCCGCTATTTATTTTCTCCATGAGGTTATTACCGCTTGAATGAAGTATGACCATCATGATGGTATACTCATGTGGATCTGGTTTGTTATAATATGTTACTTGCTATATGTATGTTATCTGTATGTGGTATGTTTTGTTATGATATTAGTTATGTGTTTTGTCATGACCCGAGACCGAATATAATGACAATAAGAACTTGTTATGTGATGCAAGTATTATGACGCCTGATCAACGTAATAATACCGAGATCATATAATCTGAACTTATTGAAGGTATACGACGTCTGGGAAATGCTTTTTATTGATGTGTGTATAGACTTTGACTTGTATATGTTATTTGGTGCTTCTCATGTTCGTTTGAAATTCCGTACCTAATTGTGAGATTTTCGTCGATATATATTTCGTATAAGTTTTGTACGTTTGGAATCCTAAGTTGTTATGATCTGTACGAACCTATAGATTGCTATGACCGCCTTAAGCTTATACGTCTCTACGTACTTCTGCGACTAGTGAGACCGATAGGATTTATTCCGTCTATGCATATGATGTCCTCATCATTAGATATCTGAATAAGTCAGAAATTGTCGTTTGATTTTTCTGCGTCTCATCTGTTCTCCGCCATTACTTGATAAGTATATAATCATCTATTATAAGTATTTGACTATTGATTTAATTTCAGAATGAGTTTGAGTTTGAATATTCTGATAAGAAATTCATTTGTTCCGAGATAAGATTAACGTTCGTTATCTTCCTAGAAGTTCTGAAATCCGATTCGTTTTCTGTTCTGTTCCGCCTTGTCCAATTTCGAGGACGAAATTTTCTTTTTAGAAGGGGAGAGTTGTAAAACCCTAAAAATGCGAAACGTGTGAAGAGACTAA
The DNA here is from genome assembly GCA_019973895.1 of Chrysanthemum seticuspe. NCBI lineage: Eukaryota > Viridiplantae > Streptophyta > Magnoliopsida > Asterales > Asteraceae > Chrysanthemum > Chrysanthemum seticuspe. The sequence goes on along the minus strand of BPTQ01000002.1, from coordinate 86,605,488 downwards.
AATACCCTTGAAATAGAAATTATAAAATACGTAAAATATATTGATGATTCATTTAACGGAACTAGAATCGAACTTATGAATAATTAAAAACCTAACGAACATATTTAAGAAATTTACATTTTACGACGAAAAGTTAAATGTCACGCAACATAAGTTTTGGGCTCGCCTTTCGTCTATTTTTTTTATTTCCATTTGGGCCGCGTTGTTTTGTTTCGTTGGGTTCAAGCCGAGAGCCCAAATGTCGGGCGTGTCTTTTTGTTTCGGATGGGTTGAGCCGAAGCCCACACATCTCCCACCCATGAACCGATCGGTACTACATATAAATACATCACAAACCCCTCCACTTGAAACCCTAGTTTCTAAATATCACGGCATAAGTCTTCTGCTCTTTTTCTCTCTTTATCTGACTGCTGGGAGTCCGCCTCTTAGGTGTTTCGGTGTGATCTTGTTCGAGCAACTGCTAAGGTAATCGACCTTCCCTTTTTGTCTCAAAACTTCTGCATGCAACCTATAAAAACCTTGAGCCGAGAAACATGTTTATAAACCATGCGAATGAATGAGTTTGGAGTCATGCGTTAAAATTCTGGATAGCATGTAACCGTACCCCATATACATATGTATATATATCACGCAAATATGTCACACATTTGTCATTCACACATGACTTCCGAAAACTTATATATAGGTGTCGATTATGTAATATGAACCGCATAATAAGTAACATATTGTCGTTGCATTAAAATCACAAATATATTGTTATATGTATATGGGTCGACGCATAGTTTGTAGGCTTTGAAGGTGTTGATACTTAGAACATAATTAAACATAAACATGGGACTTTTAGTCGCGTTAGTAAGCTACATATCGATCAATATGCGTCACATTAATGTACTGTTGTGGAGTTGTGTGTGTGTCGAGTTGATTGTGAGTCGGAAACAATATGTGAAACTGTCATGCTCATTGTGTTGCATATAGAGTCAAAAGCAAGGGAAACGGGTAAAGTGTTGGTCTCGTTAACCAAATTAGGAATGGGACGATGTGGGAGTTGTTTGTGTAAATGCATGCATGAGTTTGAGTTAATTTCCGTTTGAGTTTTCATACGTTCTAGGTCAAGGTGAAGGTCATTAAAAGACGTGACATGTAAATTAAATGCGTATTAATATGATAATAAAAGATTGGGAAAAACCCTAGAACATTAATGAGAGACGATTAGGGTTAAAAAGCTAAGTGTGTAAATTTGTTATTTCATGTGAGAGAGGGTAAGTCTTAGAGTCATTAATAACCATCGATTTAGAGTAAATGAGCTAGTACTAAGTGTTTCGTGAACATGCGTGAGTTATAATGAATTAAATTAGAATATGCATGGTCTCATTAGGGTTTGCATTCAAACAATGTTACGTGTGAGTTTTGGTTAATCATGTACGTTATAAAAGATTATGTAAACTATTTTGAAAGAGAATCTTAAAATCCGTTATTGACATTTGTAAATCCTATACTTTGAAAGATGATCATATAAGTCCTCAAATAAGATAATTGTCATATTAAACCCTTAAGTTTACCGTTTGTCATTTGTAACCCATAAGTTTGACTAATTAATGACTAATACTTTAAGATGTTGGGATTCCGTCCGTCATTAAAAATGAGTATAATCTGACAACTCTAAAAGTATTAATGAGATTAATCCGTTATACTAATAAGTATTAAATAAATCATAATCCGTGTAGATTCGTTGGAGGAGACGCGACGTTACATCTTCGTATTCGTTCATTCGTTGCTTTTCTCTCATTTGCTTTAAGGTACGGATATTCTGTCTTACTTTAAGACACTTGTGTTATCATACAGATATTCTGACCTTTTCCGTAAAGGTCCCTCATGTTTTCCTTTTTTGTCATTTCTCCTATGTTTATTAGGATTCCCAATGCCATTGCTATGAACCCTTTTCTGAATGTTTGATCGGTTACTCATAATGATCTTATGTTCTAGTGAACTATGAAATATCTGATGTGAACTTATGTTAGGAAGATTTTGTTATGCAATTGTTGAACCCTGATATATTTGATTATGAACTTCTGATTATGAACTTCTGCTTATGAATATATGATATACTACTATGATATGAACTTATGACTTCTGAATATCTGAATAAGAACCTTATGATATGAACTATCTGATATGTTATCTGTGACCTTGTGTTTGACTATGATCTGTGCCATATCTGAAAATCTGTTTGACTTAAGTTGGTTGATAATAACCAAATATTTAACTAGTCATGGGGGTTCCATGTCCGTATCAGTGATGCACCTCTGATATGACTCTAGGGCAGTAGAGTGATGTTCTGCCACGTCTCTGGATGGTGAAGCATATTTTTGAATATGTAGGAAGGGGCGTATGGATGCATCCTAGATCTGATCTGTTATCTGATATGTTATCTGGTGAATGATGTCGTGTGCAATACGCGTCTTCACAAAAATCTGGGAGCTAGCTACTCCATTTATTTTCTGATGTTACCTTTTGAAGAAAGATATTTCTGATATGATATGTTAGTGAATGTGCTTATGACGTATTTGTTTAAGTGATTATTAGTTGCCATGCTAGGATAGGATTAATACGTTAAAACATGATTCGTATATCTGATATCATGATTTGTTATTGTTACGTGAATGCGTTGATCTGTGAGATGAATCTGCTAGTGTGTAATTTAGTATTTTGAAGGTTAATTATCTGTCTGCGTATGTGACCTGCCATGTTGAAACTCTGCTAAGGTTAGGATTTGATCTGAGAACTGTTTAGTTATTATGATTATTTCCGCTGCTATACTATTGCATCAAGAGTATTAAATGTTGATTAATTGATTTGTATGAATGCCATGTTTATTTACTAGAAAGTGTTTTCCGTTAGCTTTTAGACTTTCTGTTTGGCTTATACGTAATCTGTTATTTTGATATGTTATGTGTTTGGTTGTTCTGATGTGTTTGTTTTTGTGTCTTTAATGTGCTATGTGATGTTTAAACTGTTATGTGGTTGTTTGGATTTCTGTATATTTATGCTTCCGCAGAATCCTAAAGATCCTTCGTCATTATTTCATTTTGATTTCGTATTTGTATATTTATTTTGTTTTAGCTTTTGTTTCGTTATATCTGTTCACTGGGCTTTGTAAGCTCAGCCGCACTTTTCTTTTCCTGCGGCAGGTATTAAGCGTTCAAGATGAGCTTATGGGATAGCTGATCTGGGCTTGAGAGTAGACCTGAGAGCAAGACTTGACCATAGAGATCTTAGATTTATTTTGAATTTTAAGTCATTTATACTATCTTTTGTAAGTTTTTGTAAAGGCTTCCGCTTTTGTACATTAGTTAAAGTTCTGATATGAAACCGTATTGTGATATCTTTACCCTTGTCGGGTCGGGGTGTTACAGTATTTGATACCTTATATTCATATGTGAAAAGAACTAGCATTTCATCAAACACATAATGTACATTGACAAACCATCAACAAAAGACAAGTTCATCTTTCATTTTCTTCATCCAATTATCAACTTAACTAATAACTAAAATCAAACACATAAAACACAAGAAATAACTTATCTATAATCATTGAATTAAAAAAGTATATGAATCAAAAGCTTAATTCATACTTATTCAATACCTTTGTATAATACATTCTTTGATAGCAGTCATTCTTTAATGGTTAACTGTGAGATTTTTTTAATGATGATGATCGTGATAAGTGATGATGATGAATTGATGATTATTACATATGGATGCTTGGGGTAATCGGTGATGATTACTGTCATGGACGGAGGTGATTGGCAATGATTGAGGTTGACGGTGGCGATCGGTGATGATTACGGTTGTAGATGGTGGTGAATGGGTGGAGACTGGTGGTTTCTCAGTGATGGTGAAGACTCTGGTGAATGGATGAACATGGTGGTAATTTGAGAGTGTTTTTGTTGGTTTCACACTTTAAAAAGTGATGTGTGTGTTTTTATTTATTTATATAGTATATTTGAAAATAAAAATATGGTAATACATAACATTAGTATAGTTTTAGTGTAAATATTGGGATTTATTATAGCCATTAGATCCAAAAAAGGAAGGGATTAGATGGAGGGCTAGGATCTCTTCTCGCGTTCTCACCAAAATTTGACTTCTCACAAGAAACACCCCTATATATATATATATATATATATATATATATATATATATATATATATATATATATATATATATATATATATATATATATATATATATATATATATATATATATATATATACTAGTGGTCGAAGCCCGCCCAATGGGCGGGCATGTCTTATAATTATCGTTGACATAATTTGTTATAGCGAAAGAAGGAGGGTAATCGTAAAGAGTGAGTGCAACTAAGGTGGAACATTTCGACCTTGATGTGTGGGTCTTGAGAGGCAAGAAGATTCGTGACATATTTTCTGAATCTTTTAGACCGCTTTTTAGACCGTTTTTGACATGGATATAATTTGTCATCAAAGTTAAGATTGGTGATTGAGGCCCGAAAAGGCTTCAATCTATACCTCTATATATGGGCCAGTGAGAATTACCTTGTGGCACCACTTAAACCAAGAAGAATCATGTAGATGGTTGAGTATGGAATTTACATGTAATCTGTTTTCTTATCTTATGAATGATCAAACTGAAATTGAAGTAAGCCTGATTGGATATTAGTAGCAACTATAGCATGTGTACATGCATTGGTATAAGCACAAAACCTTTTATGTCATTTTACTCATATAAAGTATATTATATTTCTTAAGTTTTTAGACATATCAAGTGAACTCCTAAATCGAAAACTAAGATCAAGTAGATATTCAATACTAAGTTTAGTGTTGTTTAACTGTATGGTTATCAAAGGTACCTTATACTAAAAGTGTCGAAGCTTTTCAAATTAAAGTATGATGGGGACTTGTATATAAATTATGTATTAACATATGTTATAAGGTGATGTAAACACATATAACCATTCAATATTAGGCTCTTGAGTTTGGTGAATCCAAATGTCCTGTATTCAAATATGGTCACTGAACGGGACACAGGAACCGAACATTTTTTGGCGTTTTACCTATCATGGTTCGAATCAACCACTGTCTAGAGATGTCGCAAAACTCTTATTAAACATCAGACTGAAAGATGAAACAAAATCAAACAACTTCAGCACAATTAAGAAGCAGATATGACTTGCATTGTATATGTAAACTCAGACTTATAATTTAGTAATCTTGTACTTTGTGTTGATCATATAATGCCTATTGTTGGTATTTAACGGGAAAAAACAGTCAATATAACAAACGTAAACGGTATACTCCAGCTTGGCCTGTAGAAAGCCACCGTCTCTCCTGTTGATGGGAAGTCGCACCACAAGTGGTTGGCCTTTGATTATTACCTATAACAACAACATGAATAATTAGTACTACTTTTTGAATCATGAATCTGAAGTTTTCGTTTTTCACTTGTTTTTTGCTCTACCAATAGTCTAAGACACCATGCTTTTTCCCGGGGAATACGAACACTTCCTGACCTGACCTTGCAAGTTTATCTATAATGACAATCACAATATTGCTAGAAAATTGGTTACCAGCTATTATAGTTAACATCTGCAAGCATCTCGGAGTGATAAAGTCCAAGGACGCACTTACGTCATGCAGGCAAACGGTTGCACCTGCTCTTGCAATCCTAGGAAGTCGGGACATTTGGCGATCCAACACCAGCACCTGCAACAACAGATATGATCAGTTTTCACTAATACCATACATGAATCCCTCGTACATATATGATCAGTTTTACTCGAACACAATATCTATAAATAAGTACAGAAAAATAAAATGAGCATTGGGACGTGATGTGAATAAACCTAAAGAACAATTACATACCAAGTATTGCCAACGGAGCAAACTGATGAAATGATCATAATTAGAAACATCATACAAACACGAGTTTCTTTTATACATCTTTTTTAGATTTTAAAAGCAGTAGCCTAATCCTATTCGATCAACTAATGTCAATGAAGGGTAGAAAGTAGAAGTAAGGTATTAAGATGACTCACATGTGAGATTTTCAGTCTCTTCATCAAGCTTTCGAGTGTTTAAAGAAGTGTTGCTAGAGGCGGCCTTGTTTGAACCAGCAACAGCTAAAAAAAAACAAAAAACAAATTATAAGCTATCCATAAATTGAAACCACACTAACTGTTGAATTTCTCAGCATACAAAATCTCTAATAAAAATTGCAAGGCCATGCACATCAAAAGCTAAGATGAGCTCCTGGAAAATAGGCTGAACTACTGTCGATGTTAGATTTTAAAAATTGTAGCTAAGACGAGCTCCAACCAAATAGGCTGAGGTGCCCAATGTCTTTGAAGTTGTTTTGTTTAGGGGGGGAGGGGTGGTTGGTGGCGCAAATAGGCTGAAGTGCTGAACTACTGTCAATAGTAGATTATAAAAATTGACTTCAAATTAATTAGGATTATCCAATCAAATTCAGAATAGGTGCACCAAGACTGATAAAAAACACCTAAACTCAACACTTTAAAAGAATTCCACAACCAAATTAAAGGCAGTATCTCGGGCTTTTATCCTGTAGTCGATATACAGCTAATACACGTAATCAGGTATATAAGAAAAATATACAGCTAATAAGAATTTTTGGCCAACCTGATAAGAATCTTTGGCTAATGACCCTTGTGAGAAACATGTATCACAACTACTGAATGTTATCCGCTCCTTGTCATAGCTCGAGCTTGCACCTTCCTGGTCTCATAACAGTTTCTTATTAGTCATAACAGTTTCTTATTAGCATCTTCCTGGTCTAAAAAATTAGTAGTTGATATTAAGTCTACATACCTTAATATGGATAACCTGGTATGAGAACCGGTGCACGCATATTGCCACTGTGAAAGAGAAAGAAACTTGATATTGATTAAGATAGAAACCTTGAACTCCTGTTATAGCTTCTTTTGGTCACGTGGATATAAGACGTACAGTGAACAGAATCCTTGATCTGAAATAGGTATGAATACATGTAATCAGGTATATATAAGAAACATATATGGCTAATAAGAATATTTAGTAAACCTGATAAGAATATTTGGCTAATAACCCTTGTGAGAAACACGTATCACAGCTTCTGAATGTTATCTGCTCCTTCTCATAGCTCGTGCTTGCACCTACCTGGTCTCATAACTGTTTCTTATTAGTCATAACAGTTTCTTATTAGCACATTCCTGGTCTAAAAAATTAATAGCTGATATTAAGTCTACATACCTTAATATGGACAACCTGGTATGAGAACCGGTGCAAGCATACTCACACTGTAAAAGAGAAATAAACTGAATATTGATTAAGATAATAACATATTTAGAAACATAATACATGTATCTTTTCTTCGTCTACTACAAACAATATCTAGAAATCTGAATGTCCGCAAGGATGCCAAAGAAAGTGGAAGAAACTACATTGTGATAAGCTCTTGATTATTGATTCATATCAGTGAAGACTAACCTGCAAAGACGACATCTGCATACACGGTAACAAAATTTCATAATTAGGGTTTTAAAGGAAAAAAGGCATACCTTTTTCCTATACGTGATCTGTAAAAAAAAGCCATAAAACGTGATACAAAGAGCATGGGAATTTTCTATAGAATAAAATAATTTTAACATAAAATCATAAGAAAAAAAAATACCTTGCAGAATAAGAATGAACACAGAGGTTTTGTGTGTGTTTGTAATTTACATGAATTTTGAGGAGATGAGATTAGGTTAAAGTTTATAATTCTGCAATTATAATTAAGGAATGGATATGTACAATATAATTTTTTTGGTGATAAATACATTCCTTTTAAAACTAAACAAAATAGTCCAATACAGATTCCTAAATATTTTATTAAATTCGAAATTTATAGAGCTAATTATATATTATAGAATGCAACATAATTATCAAAATAACTTGTAGCCTAATTGGTAAACACACAAGTTATTAATGCTACTCTTAAAAACAACCCAAGTTCAAATCTCACTAATGACATTTTTTATAAAAACGAATTTTGAGAAAATAATATTAAAAATTAATATAAATTATACATTAAAATCGGAAAAAATAGTTGGATTAATAATTGAATTATTAAATTGCTTAGGTGGACATATAATGCTTAGGTGGCATGAAAAATGATTATTTGACATTGAGGTGGCATTAATGCCAAATGCCTCCTGTCATAATATATATATATATATATATATATATATATATATATATATATATATATATATATATATATATATATATATATATATATATATATATATATAGAATCTAGATCAAATAAGATCAAACTTAAAGTTGTTAAAATGAGATCCAACTAAAATTTGACAAACGACACTCTCCTTACAACAAAAATAAATTTTTTATTAACTACAACTAAAAATGTTAAAGTTTTGATAGATTTCTTTTTAAAATTTACGAAATCTAGGTGATACACTTTGATTATAAGTGTAATGTGTATCATGTTTTTGTATGTGTATCAGATTTTAGAATATTTATTAGTGTAATGTGTATCAGGTGTATCACTAATCCAAACTCATGTATCATTTGGTTATTAGTTGCTAAAATATTAATTTATATTAAAATATTATTTTTATGTGTATTATTGCTAAAATTGTTATTTATAAATGTTTTAGTGATTTTTTAGACTTGATCTTATTTTTACAACTTTAAGCTTGATCTCACATTAACCCTCCCTTATATATATATATATATATATATATATATATATATATATATATATATATATATATATATATATATATATATATATATATATATATATATATATATATATCTTTATATATAATAAAAGAAAACATTTTTGAATGTCATCCCCCAATTCTGACGTCATAATTTTACGTCATATATACACGCGTCATATTTCTGTGTACATCTTGAGTCTTGACTTTATTCCGCCTTTTTTTTTATTTGTTGGTATTATCATATTTTTTATAATGTTTTACACCAAATCCATTCTTTTGATTCAATAATAAAATCAAAGTTAAACTCACAGATCTCCTATTAAAAAATCAATCTTGACAATGGTGATTCATTTGATATCAACAATATTCGGTATGCATCTTTTATCTCGTGTTGTCAAAAATCAAAGTTCCTAAAGATCATTTGGCATTTTGTTGATGTTTCTGATTACTACTGATTCATTTGATAAAGGTAAATTATTTATTTGAATAAAACTTTTTTATACCCGATTCACATTGGGTTTTTTTATTATGATTTCATATTAGGGGTTTTGTTGTGATGATTCATTTGAGGGGTTTTGTTAATTTGAATATTTATTTTAATTTGTATGATTGTGTGGTTTTAATTTTTGTGATTCAAAAAAATATTATCCTGTTCTGAGTTTTAGATAATATCATCTCTTAACTTGATTATGCTAAACTTTTTCCAACAAACTTGACTGAATAATTTATGATGATTCATCCCAACTATTTTATTGGGGTTTTCATTAGTTTTGTGGGAAAAAAATTAATAAAAATACGGTGGCTATTGTTCATAAGCCCGGTTTGCTTTTCCTTAATTTATTCCTTAAAGTTATGTGAGATTTATTAAACCTATGCTAACATCAGAATCTTCAATATCGAATTTCTTAAAGTTGCGTTCAAGCATAGTGAGGTTGTACTCAACGAGTTGGTGAGACATAATAAGGCTATCCACATAAATGAGCTATGCAATCATGCTATATACAAATTCCAAAGAATTAACCCATTTCTTATCTATTCTGTGGGTAGATGTTGTAAAATTAGCAGTCGAAAAAGGTTTGTTTCTCTTATTGTGTGTATACCAATGTAGGTTATTTGAAAAAAGTCGGTTTGTGATGAAAATAGACAATAAAAGGAAGCATATTTTATTTTTATAGAGGAAAATTTGTCCACGCTATTCAGCTATAAGGCAATATCTTTTTAGTATGTGGTTACATTTTTTATGTTGTCTATGGATCGAGTTGTACTTATTGTTGGTTTCTCGCTCTTAACTGCAACTATACAATTTTCTCAAGCTTTTGTGTTATATGAATTTTATCTCCTTTTTATAACAAATAAACTGCAATTATAGGATGTTGATATATCTTAATGCTTTTTTTGTTCGGAAACTTGGTGTATTTCTAGGCAATGATATTACTATGTGATTTTGTAGTTGGTGTAAATGTGATTGTTTTTATACGGGAGCATTCTTGAACCACCCGCAATGCAAATCTTGAAAGTCTTGAATCACTTATCCCATTAAATAGGGCATACTTCTAGATGAGCCTTCGTGTTATGTGTGTTAACTGTAGTTGTTTTGACCCATTTACTAATTAATAGAAATGCTTTTCTGGTACAAGGGTTATGTACAAATGTGGCAGATGTAGCAATTTTAATCCATTTATATATGAATGGGTTGCTATGAGTTGGTTTTTTAGTAAGTCAACTGTGTAACGTAGAGAAATGGCTTAATGGAAATGAGTCAAATGTGTTCAGGTTGCGAAGCGCTAAAAGTCCTACAAATCATTTAACTTTATGCATTTTCAGTCTTAAGTTGTAATTATTCTTTTTTTCTGGAAGGCTAAGTTGTCATTATTCTGAAGTGTGTTCTTTTATTTCATACAATCGGCTTTTCGGTTAGTCAAATGTGTTCAGGTTGCGAAGCGCTAAAAGTCCTACAAATCATTTAACTTTATGCATTTTCAGTCTTAAGTTGTAATTATTCTTTTTCTGGAAGGCTAAGTTGTCATTATTCTGAAGCGTGTTCTTTTATTTCATACAATCGGCTTTTCGGTTCTCATTGTTTGTCCTGGATATTTAAATCAGGTCATCATTTCAAGGAAAGAAACTGATGGCAACTAAAGAGCCCGTAATGATGCAAATTGCAGACTTCCTACACAGGAACAGTGGCAATCAACAATCGATCTACGCCAGCAACTCTTTTGTTCAAGTACTCTTTCTCATCCTTTGTTGAAAAAGTTTTAAACCGGAAACTTACACGTCTGCTACAAATGAGCACCATATTTTAATGTGACTCGAAGCATTAACCACTTGGTTTATGTCCATATGTATTTTTATCTACAAATGAAATGATATCTCATTGTGTAGATTTCTTTTTGTAAAACTCATGTAAATTTCTTTTTTTAAAACTCATCGAGACATACGTATTTTGGAATGGTCATGAACCATCACGAGGCAATGTAAATAATGTTTCAAATGGCTGAATTATGACTAACTAACTGGTCGTCTTAACGTTTTGAGTAGTATTATTTTGGTAGGAGGTATGATTTACCAAAATTTGTAAAGATATTTCAGGATGCAAGTATCCTTTTGATTTTTCAAATTGAGTCATTTGTTGCTCCATAATGGAACTATGGGTGAGTCCATGACTATTGTTTCTTGATCAACTGTTAGCTTTATCATTATAAGATTTTCTATAAATTGGTCGATTTGGGATGACTTTTATCTCAAAATGGGTCAAATAAAAAAAAATGGCTAAAAGGAGATGAATTGACTAGATCTACTTTTAATGTATACAACCTCCTAATCCGACCACATCATGTTTCGACCCATTCTAAAATTATATTTTTGGCCCTGAGCCTTTTTGAACCATTTTACAAAACCACTGAGAGAGCTTAGATTTGGTGAGATATGTCGATGCTCACTTTAAAGGGCCCGCGTTACTACCAAATGTAAGATTTGACTGATCTAGATGTTGTTTTTACTGCTCTAGAAATCCTTGAAATACATCTATACATTTACAAGTGAAATTCTTGTTTGAATGAATAAATATTTTCTACCATAGAAATCAATCCAGTAGTGCACTAGAAATGAGTTTAGTAGCAGCCCACTCAACTTTAAACTTATGGGCAATTATTGAGACTATGGGTGCAAGCGTGTTACGTTTTTACTTACTTTGTATGTTGTTTTTACTGCTCTATAATGATCTGCGCCAAACATATATGCTTTTACTGGTTTGTATGCTGTTTGGATGTTGATTTTACTGCCTTTCTATGTTGTTCTTAATGTTGTTTTGCTGATCTTTTATGCTGTTTGGATGCTGATCTTACTGCACTTGTATGCTATTTTTAGTACCTTTTTTACTGATATTTGTTGTGATGGCTCAGTTCCTTCTCTTGATTTATGCAATGTGAATATTGTAGCATCTATGACATTATGGTTGACTTTCTCCATTTCAACTCCAACAAAAGATACTAGGTTTTTCTGATCCCTGCTTTAGTTCTAATAGAGTAAAAATGAGCAGCTAGGGTTAAAGGAAAAACCATGAATCAGTGTTTTGTTAGTGTTGATGATATGTGAACTCACTAACTACTAAGCTTGATCCTGAATTTTTGGTCCTGAACATGGATGTGCACACACATGCCATTTATGGAATTTTGTTATATATCTTTACTAAGTGACAAATAAGAAGTTTATGAGGGCTTATAACAAACCGAGTTGTGCATGCTACTCTTAATATTTGATTATGTCTAAATTTGGGTTGTCGAGTGTCTCAAGTTTTGTGTTTTACTGAATTGTTTATGTTTGATTCTCTACTTGTAAATGAGTTAACTCATAATTGTGACTTATCATACCCCCGCTGGCACATCATAAGTAATTTGGTCGAAATTACAACCTGTAAAATATAAATAGAGGGGATGGTAGTCTGTATTAGAATTTATCAGTGTTACTGAATTTACCAAGTGATCGACCTATTAGATTGCTAACCATTTTCCATATCATCCTAACGCCATGTTAATTTATAAATGCAGATTTGGAGATGCGCGAGCGACATATTAAAAACCTGATTACACAAGATATAGATGCAAATCTTCGTAGTAACGGAAGTAGCGTCAAAAACATATCATCACTGTCGTTGCCAGATAGAGTTATTACAAAATTATACTAATACTCTTTCATAATGAGTTGTGTTATAGAGAGATGAATTAAAAATGGAGCATGAAAACATGTTTTCAAGTTTAAATGCAGAGTGTACATGGCAGATCTTGCAGCTTTATTCAATTACTCATGGTTCATTTCTTGCAACTTTATGAAGTAAGACAAAATTGATTATTTGTGACGAAGCTTCTATGATGAATATGCATTGTTTTGAAGCATTGGACAGAAAATTAAGAGATATTGTCAAGTGAACCTTTATAACGTTTACGCATTTTTTGGATCATTCATATAATGCTTTTTTGCGATGGGTATGGTTTTTTATATGATTTTGTTTTAGTTAAGATGCTATCTTTTTTTATTGCAACCCGCGAAACCCGCGGGTCTATAGTCTAGTATATATATATATATATATATATAGGGGTAAGGATCCGGTAAGAAGAAATACTAAAATGAGAAGAATAAGAAGGATTTCTAACCACACATTTTAAATAGAAGAGAGAATTTTAAGGGGAGATGCATCCATTTTTGTAGATGCATTTGAAATGAGTGGTTGTGGTTTCTTCTTATCCTTCTTATTTTATTTTTTCTTCTCATTTGATCCTAACTCTCTCTCTCTCTCTCTCTCTATATATATATATATATATATATATATATATATATATATATATATATATATATATACTAGCCGCAGGCCCGCCCGCTGGGCGGCTAGCTTCAAGAATTATTCAAGATAAATTTAGTAAAATAGTTTTAAGATGTCATTGAACTTAATATAATGTTCAGAATAAAATAAGTTTATGTGAGTCATAATCATAAAAGGAAAAGGAGACAAATCCATTATAGTTGGGCAAAACAGAAACTAACAAAGATACTCATAATCTATGAAGAACATCTTTATACACAACGTTTGTTGTATCATTGGTGTAGTTACCATCTTTATCACAATACAACACCTTAAGAACCTTTTTTGATTTTTACTCTTAAAACGATAACATAAAATTGTTTAAAATTTGTTTAAAAGACAATAGAAGATGAACAACAATGAGTACATCTTTTAAACATAATGTTCAAAGAAATAGAGAAGATAGAAGTTACCATGGGTCCAATGGTGCAAACACTTAAAGACGTTGAAAGACTTTTTTTTGACAACGTTATTTGTTAAAAAAAAATTGAAATTGTTAAGCGCGTATTAATCACAAATCATAGTATCACTTCACAAAGGATGTACATCTTAATCATAGGACATTCTCACTTTTATCCCAAATGTCACCAACTAAAATTATATTACATATACTAAAAATTAAAGAACTTATGAAGTATCCTGCTCAAACTTGATGATTAGTACCTTGATATTTCTCAATGCATACATCTAAACACCAAAAAACAAATATTCACTTATAGAAACTACATTTAGCAGCTCTAGACATCTACTATTAAACTTGTCTCCAAACGCCCCTTTAATATTCTCATATATCAGCCTCCCTGTATCTTGTGTTACTTAAGAGATCAATAGTTGAGGGCAAGTAATCTCATCTTTCATAACTCACTATCCTCAATCATTGACCTCCCAAGTATTACACTGAATGGATCATATTCATGAGCTTGTTCATATTTTTCTTCTCACCTTGAATTTGTAAATCTACAATTAAAGTCTCGTGGTGAATATTCAACTCAACATAAAAAATTCGATCCACCTTGACAGCTGTTATGCCATCATATTAGGTGATTTAGTAAAAGGTTCTTTTTCCTTGTAAGTTCAGAGATGTCGCTAACTACTACATTAAGTGATTCAAGCCAAGGTGTAAAAAGATACATGCACACATTTCAACATAACTGAAACTGCCATGATCACTCCATAAGGTCTCGTGCCTCAGGACTAAACTAAGGGTATCATGACTTACACTTTCACCATTCATAAATCCAATATTTTCAAGAACCATTTTTATCGAACAACACGAATATATTTTACGTGAAGCCTTCCATCTTTCTATGTAAAATCAACCCAACTTGTTCTATATACTCATATCAATTTGAAATTTCCAGAAAACGATATTTAGGTTTCAAAAGGGGTTGGTCGATTAATGGGTCAAATTGGGTAGTTTCAGGTACGGGTTGGTTGATCCAAGATTTCTTGTCAAACTTTGGTAGTAAGACTTATATTCCCTACAACAATAATCATATACTTAAAAATGGCATACCTGCAACCGCGAAAACCAAGCATTGGGTTCACTTCTGATAACTTCTCGATCCTTGAATAAATTTCATCCTCAATCATGCTCATATCCTTAGTCATCTCATGATGAATCTTCAATTGTAACTGAGAGGCAACAATTTTAGGGGTTGTTTGGAATCCGATTCTAACATAAGTATATAAACAGATTTATACAAACATTCAGAGGGACTTTGAGATTGCTTAATTTAGTGCTTATCTTTTTATATGTATATATGTACATTTAAGACTTTCTAATCAACAACAAATGTTTGACACTTGCATTAACAAAAAGAGAATACCAAATATGTATTACACTGCACCTACGAAAAATAACCTATTTGACTATTTAGCTATTTACATATACACAAGATTCGTACATCTTGATTCATCTAACGATTCACCAATATATGCAAAGTCCTTGTCATAGTTTAATATAAAAAGTCCTTGATTCATAAGTAAATAAAATTATGAGTCCAGAAGATTAACCTCCATAATTATAAACTACCCAATAAGGTATAAAAGTTTAGTGCTGCAGCAAGGGCTGTTTGGTTTAGTGCTGCAGAAAAGGCTGTTTGGTACCAAGTGTAGAGTTGCAGCATGGTTGTTTGGTACAGAGTGCAGTGGGTTGATGGCGCAATTGCTGCTGAGATAACTCAATACTTGTGAATCAATAACTAAGCACTCTGAAAAGGAGATTTGAGTTTCACACGTAACATATGTGCATAATAGATCAATAAGCAACTACATGATGAAAAATTAATTAAATTAATTCAACACGGGTCTTAGTATTCATATGCATTGATAGATCACTGTTAAAAGAATAAATTCTAGGGTTAATGGTGTAAAAAATACACAAACTTTCCACTTTTTACTATTGTGACAATAAACTTTTAATTTTCCTATTAAAACAAAAAACTTTCTTAATGACTCTTATTGTAACCAAATTGGACACGTGGCACAATTAATTAAGAGTTAAACCAAAAAAATCCGTTTGACTCGTTTCATTATATTGGGGGACCATTTATGTCAAGTTACCAAACATGTGGACTAACATTAAAAAAAAATGCTTTTTATACCCCAATCCATTTCCCCCCCCCCCCCCCCCATTCAGTCATCCCAACATCTTCCCGCCTTCCACTGAAAAACTCTAATCCACCAAATTGAAAAATCCGCGTTGCCCCCTTTCCAATTGTTTATGGTTTTTGTAACAAGTCAGGTATGTAATTTCGTTTGAATCAGTTAATTGTGTTTTAATCCTGAATAGTCAGCAAGCCCTAATTTTAGTGTATGGTATTTGTTTCAGAATGATACCTCATACTGTTCAACACATCTTAGTTATAAACTGGGATGGGTATTTCAGCCATAGTCCCCTTAGGTATGTGCATGGTGTTGTCAGTCCTATGTCTATTAGAAGGATGCCTTACTTAGAGTTTGCCCAATATCTTGAAGAAAAAGTTGAAACAGATATTGAAGGGGTGTATTACAGAGTCCCAAATCATGACTTGGAGGTTGGTTTAGTTAGAGTCACTGATGATAATGAGTTAAACTATATGTTTGATGTGGCTGTTGTATTTGGTGAGCTTGATGTATATCTCCAACACTTTGATATGGACTTATCTGAGTACCTAGGTAAAGTAGATAGAACAAGTATGGATGCTAGTGTTGCTAAGAGTATAGTCAGACCAAAAATAAGGTATTGCAATGATTTTAGCATAGATGAGATGGTGGCTTGGGCTGAGATGGAGTATGCTGAAACTCAAGGAGAATCTTCTCACCAGGCTAGTGGTGTAGGTACTAGTGGTGTAGGTACTAGTGGTGTAGGTACTAGTGGTAGTGCTAGTATGGATGCTAGGGTGATTGAAAATGATGATGATTCTGATAGTGATTATGATTGGGAGTATGATAGTGATAAGTCTGTTGATTATCTTAGTCCTGGTGAAGAGGAATTGATTGAGCTTAGAAATAGGATCAAAGCTAATAGGGATAAGGTAGAGCAGATGGAAGAGCCAAATGAGGCAAATAGTGTGCCATTAAATTCTTCTTCTGTTCCTGATGTTAGGACTGATCATGATTTGTTCATGGATGAGCTACTAAGAAAGCTTAAGGCTACTGATGAGGAGGGAAACACTCAAGACCCTTTCATTACTGCTCAAACAAGTATTGAAAGGTACCCCATGTATGATGAAAGTACACACTGGAGACTGAGGAAACCAGAGGTGAGTATGTTGAGCATACTTATATTTAAATTAAAATTTGTTATGTTGTTTATTAATGATGAATGTTAACTTATGTTGTGTTACAATTGCAGAAAGGTTTAAAGTATGTGACTGTGAACAAGTTCAAGGAGTGTTTGACATTCTATGCTTTGGCTAATGGGTTCTCACTATGGTATGAGAAGAGTAATTCAAAGATGGTGGTGGCTAGGTGTGGACAAAGACCTGAAAGGGTGGCTGATCGAGATACTGGTAAACAAAGGAAGCAAATCAGGTATCCTAGTGTTAGTAGTAATGAATTGCCATCATGTCCTTGGAGATGTTATGCTAGTTGGATGTCAGAAGAGAAAACTTTTCAGGTTAAAACATTAGTTGATGAGCATACATGTGTTAGGAATTTCCAGTTTGGCTCATTGGTCAACTATAAGTGGATAGGGACAGTCTTTGGTGAAAAGATTAGGGATAATCCTGAGATTAGGTTGAATAGTATAGCTGACCTAGTGATGAAAAAATACAAGTGTAAGGTTACACCTAATCAATGTGTAAATGCAAAGAAGTTTGCCTTGACACAGAATGAAAAAACTGTAGCAGAACACTATGGTATGCTAAGATCTTATGGGAAAGCTATTTTAGACACCAATCCTGGGTCAACTGTGAAGTTGGGAGTGACAGTCAACCCAGATAACAAGACATATTTTGATAGGTTTTATGTTTGTTTTGCTGGATTAGCTAATGGATGGAAAGCAGGATGTAGGCCAGTTATAGCCTTAGATGGTTGTTTCCTGAAAAGTCCTAATCAAGGGGAAATTCTTGCTGCAATTGGTAGAGATGGGAATAACTACATTTACCCTGTGGCTTGGGCTGTGGTAAATGTTGAAAATAAAGATAATTGGAGTTGGTTTTTAGAGTTGCTTGAAGAAGATTTGGGTAAAGTTAAAGGTCAAGGTCTAACTCTCATATCTGATCAACACAAGGTATGCTTTACACATTGATTTTTTCCCACAATTGTTAATATAATATTAAACATGATCTAACACACCAACATGCCTTTGTAGGGTCTTATTGAAGCAGTGAAGCTAGTAATGCCATATGCTGAGCATAGGCAATGTGCAAGACACATATATGAAGGCTTTAGGAAACATTACACTGGATTGGAGTTTAGGAATCTATTCTGGGCAGCATCTAAAGCATCATACCCTCAACTTTTCAATAAAATAATGGATAAGATTAAAAAGGCCAACCCTGGTGCACATAAGTTTCTCATGGATAAGAATCCCAAGACATGGTCCAGAGCTTTCTTTGAGGTTGACAGAGGTTGTGAAGCAGTTGAAAATGGGTTTAGTGAATGCTTCAATAGTGTGATTGTGGGTGTTAGGCATAAGCCACTGATCACCATGTTAGAAGCTATTAGGGTTATTGTCTTGGAAAGGATGCAGAAGATGAGAGAGGTTAGTGGGAAGTGGACTACTGGAGTGTGTCCCAACATTCAAAAAAGATTGGAATGGCTGAAAGACCAACAAAGGTTAGTGTCCATTAAACTACACTTTGCAATTTATAATATTTTGATTCAAATTGTTAAATTTCATATGCAGGTTTTGGCATGTGATACCAACTGGTGGGAATGTGTTTGAGGTAAGACAAGGAAGTGATGGATTCACTGTTGATGAAACAAAGAGGACTTGTAGTTGCAGGATGTGGCAACTTTCAGGTATACCATGTGTTCACTCCACAAAGGTCATAATGTTTATGAATAGGTTACCTGAGGCTTATGTCCCAGATTGGTTTAGGACAGACATGTATTCTTTAGCTTACAACAATTTGAACTTAAAACCTGTTGGTGGTATGGATTTTTGGCCTGATCAAAGCATGTACTCAAATGTATTACCACCAAAGCCTAAAAAAATGCCTGGTAGGCCTAGAAAGAAGAGAATCAGAGCTAAAGGTGAGGGGGTAGTAGTACAAGAGTGTCTAAAGTAGGTGTTCTAATGCATTGTACAAATTGCCATAAGCCTGGACACAATATAAAAGGTTGCAAAGAACCTATTGTGGCAAAGACACCTAAGCCAAAAGGAGTAGTTGGTAGGCCTAGAAAACAAAATGGGTCTAATGAAGGAAATAGGACTGAAGTTGGTGGTGGGTCTAATGAAGGAATTAGGACTGAAGTTGGTGGTGGGTCTAATGAAGGAATTAGGACTGGGTCTAATGAAGTTGATGTGGGTAGTGGGTCTAATGAAGGAATTAGGACTGAAGTTGGTGGTGGGTCTAATGAAGGAATTAGGACTGGGTCTAATGAAGTTGATGTGGGTAGTGGGTCTAATGAAGGAATTAGGACTGAAGTTGGTGGTGGGTCTAATGAAGGAATTAGGACTGAAGTTGGGCCAAAAAAAGGTGGTGGATCAAAAAGGAAAGTTGGGTCAACACTTGGACTTCCAACAAGGCATGGTAAGAGGAGGGCATGTACTTCAGCATTTGTAAGATGGTTTGGTGTTGATAGCTGTCTTGGCCAGTCTCAAGAACAACAACAGGTTCAGGTCCAGTCTCAAGAACAAGTGGAAGATGCACATCAAGATCAGGTTCCAGTCCAGTCTCAAGAACAAGTGCAAGCTGAACATCAAGATCAGGTTCAAACAGAGATTCAAGAACAAGTGCAAGCTGAACATCAAGATCAGGTTCAAACAGAGATTGATTTAACTCCAATTCAGATTACCCAGTCACAAGACCAAGTGCAGGCACAAGAAGTTCAAGTGCAAGATCAGCAAGTGCAAAAGACAAAGAAACAAGCTCATAAAATCAGAAGACCAAGTGAAAGAATCATACTAAAGAAGTTGGGCAAAAAAATGGATGGTCAGGGCAGTACTAAAGACAATGCACTTGATATATAAGTGCAACTACCATCTATTTTAGCTTTTGTATATCATGTTAATAACAATTAAATAGCCCATTTTGTATATCTTATGAGGGCATAGTTAATCATCTTTTGGATGTGTAAACACTTTAACTGCCATATGGTTCTGTAGGTATGTTAACAGTTTAAAATGACCATCTACAAATAGCCCATTTTGTATATCATATGAGGGCATAAGATGGTCAAAATTAAACTACTTTCTTGTATGACTATTCTATCAATGAATTACTTTGTTCTATCAATGAATTACTTTTGTACAATTTGTGCAGTCACTCATTTTTGGACTATTGCAGTAACATTAGGTGTAGTAACATTATTGCAGTTTACTGTTATACAATTGCAGTCACTTTTATGCATTTGCATTGCATCACTTCCAAAAAACTGACTTTTATGCATTTGCAGTTGCACCACCTTTATGACTTTCACTATTGCATTTTCTAACTTTTGTGGCATATCCAGTTAATGAGTCAATGAGTCAATGTATCACTTTTCAACATTTCTGCAGTCTGTATTACCACTGAACATGTTTGCAGTCAATGAATCAATCCATATCAGATATAGATGTTACAAAACCACACCTCTGTATAACCACACCTCTATATAATAGCAGATATAGATGTTACAAAACCATATCAAACATCTATTCCATCTTTTGCAAACATGACTTCAAGAAACAAGGATTCCAACAAGAGAAAAGGTTATAAATTGTCAAACATCTTCATCTGCCTTTTCCATCTCTTATCTATTAAACATACTTATGCTTAATTTGCTATATATTTTTTTTTCAGAAATAATCTGCATTTCAAGTGACTCATCAGAATATCCAAAGGTGGAAGATGACACAACTTCAGGTAACACAGGTGGGACATGGACAGGGTATTTTCCACCATTGCAGTATGTAGTACCACCTGATGAGCTAGAGTTTTATCAACCAAAGGTGGGCTCAAGCTCACATTATGTTGAAACTACTTCTGATGATGCAGAGGATGATGAGCCACTAACCCAAAAACAGATTGATAAGCTTCTGTTTGATGCAAGGCCAAAAGTTCTAGGTTTGCCTGCAAAGGCCACTCTTGAAGCATTTGGTGTCAAACCTTATGTTGCCAAAACTCAAATTGCAGCTCCAACAGGGAAGGGGAAGGGAAAGGGAAAAAGGATGGGTTAGAAGCACCTACTACCCTAGCACTGGTCTATGGTCTTATCAGCTCTTGGTCTTATCAGCTCTTGGTCTTTCAGTTTAGTTAATGTATGCCTTTTATGGCCCTATAATAATGTGTTTTCTATCAACTATCAATGAATGCTATGCTCACTGTTTTACTATGGTCTACAAATCACACTGGATTGTAACAGATATTAGAATGCAACATAAATATAAGAAAATGTAAGCAAAAGACAACATTTTCATTCCATAACATAAAACCATTACAACAAGACCCTAATTACTTGGCAATTGTCATACCTAATACAACACAAATTAAACACAAGCATCCTATCATAATGTAAAATAACTTATCATACAACTGCAACTTCGACTTTGTAGCCTTCACCTCATCTTCCAACAGTGACTTTTCCATAGCAAGACCTTCAGCCATGTGTTGAGAATGTGGATTGTTGCTCATGTGTTTCTGCCTTTCAAAGAACCCAAACACCAACTCTTTGTAGTACTCAGTAGGAAGATCTACATCAAGAAACTCGTACACTTTGCAATCATTACATTTGACAAATCTCTTGCCCGGATTCCTCCTTGTGGTTGAAGTATGAACCTTTAGTAGACGGTTACAGTTACAGTAGTATTGAATCTTACCACCAATTAGTCGTGATTGTGCTGAGCTTGAGGAACTCATTGATTAGGGTTTATACTACCTGGGTTTGTAGCAGATTTGGGGAAGAACACGTTTTTGGTTTTTCATTTTAATAAAAAGCGTTTTTTTTTTAATATTAGTCCACATGTTTGGTAACTTGACATAAATGGTCCCCCAATATAATGAAACGAGTCAAACGGATTTTTTTGGTTTAACTCTTAATTAATTGTGCCACGTGTCCAATTTGGTTACAATAAGAGTCATTAAGAAAGTTTTTTGTTTTAATAGGAAAATTAAAAGTTTATTGTCACAATAGTAAAAAGTGGAAAGTTTGTGTATTTTTTACACCATTAACCCTAAATTCTACTCTATAATTCATATATATGATAGGATTCTACAGCAAATCGGAATATTCTGAGCTACACTTTTCATATGGTTCTATGTACTTAGCTTATTAGCATCCACATATAGCAATGGTTTATAAAGATTTTGTGTAATTGATCAATGAGGGATACTAACCTTATCGGTGTCCTTACATAATGTAACAAAGGCAAGAATGAAACTTTTAACATTAACTTTGAAATCAGTAACAATGCGCGCGTAGCAACACCTGGTAGAACAGTTAATATGATGAACTTTGTGTTGGGAAAATTATTGCTATTCTGATGCTATAAACTTTACTCCTTATAAAAATACACATGCCGTAAAAATTACCATACAAATGAGCTTATATACTTCTATACCTAGTGCAGAAATTCTCATAATATGATTTTCCTTACATTATCATACACTTAAAAATAAAATTCAGGAAAAATATACTCAAAAATAAAAGTAGTGGTTCTTGAGTCCTAACATATAAATAGGTAGTCCAACTCTTGCTTGCTAAATTTATGATATGAAGTTATGAACTATAATCGATATCATTTTATAAGAAGAAATTCAACATAGAAACCAAATTTAAACAAAAATTGTAGCTTATCTTTAGACATTACAGAAACTTACTCAAGAATCTTGTATATTTTCATGATTTGACACAATCTAAAGCAACAACCTTGATTTTTCCACATGTGAAAACTCATATGTTCCAACTTCTAGGTACTTCCACTTCTGTAATAACACTATAAAGGAGGATCAAGGTCCACGTCACCAAATACTCTTTTTCATTCTTTGTAAAAAAAACCTATTAAATTGACAATATATTAAAATGGATTAAAAAAAAACTATCAAAATAGAAATCTACTTTCATTAATGCAAAGATACATGTTGGAACAGTGAGAGAATATTGGACTACACCTATACTAACATTTAAAAAAAGAAAAAAGAAATCTTAATCAGCTTTTACGGGTTAGCCTGAAACCCGCATAAGCCTTAAAATCATGTCCTTAACCGACCCTAATAATAGTTTGGGTTACTCAGGTTAATCCAAATAACCCGATTAAGATTTTATAACCCATTTAACCCGGCCCAGATAAGCTTATGCGGGTACGGGTAAGGTCGGTTATGTGGTCACAGACCTTTTTGACAACCTTATTTGTGAAAGCAAATGCAAGGTTATAAGAAACACTTAAATCCCAATGATGCAAAAAAAAAAAAGTAAAAACATTTGATCATTTAACATACTCTTTATAAATGTCACACTTCCATTAATTTATTTCCCCATAAAAACGACCATGAAATCTGCAAGTTACCTTGATAACATCTACCAAAACTGTTACCCATTGACCCATTTTGCCCTAATAAAGTGTGTTAGTGTCCATAGAGGTGCTTGAATAAAAACGTCTAACCTAACAAAGTCCAAAAATCTGAATCAATATTCTAAACACTCAACTCCAAAGAGCATATATAATATGAGATACTTTAACGATCACTTGTCGTACATTCTGCCACTATGTATCTACACACAAAGACTTGATTTAGGATGGAGCATGCCAACAATCCAAACAGAAAATGCATATTTAGAGATGGTATAAGATAAACTTTGAAGAAGAAAAAAAACTTTATTGCAAGATAACACAAAATTTCTAATACCACTATCTTGGAATTTTTGTGGCAAGTTATTAGTCAAAATTTTATGAAAATGTGCTTTGTTTCTTGGGTTGCTAGTTATTTTAGGAAGTCTAAAAAGACCCAAGTTTCAACATACACTTTGACCAAAATATTGAAATAATAAGATCCTACCTTTTTCCCCCTTACTTTTCCACTTCCCAATGGCTTACCTTTCTAACCCTCTTTGGTCTATCTTTACCTAACGTTCTGCAATTAATAATAAAAAATATGGGGTCAGCCAATGGTATCCTGTCACTTAAGAAACATTGTTCATCTATATACAAAAGAGTCAATAGCATCCACAATATATATAAATCTCCATAATATAGTGTAATATACCTAAAAAATTTAAAAACTGTAACCTTATATTGAATCAAAACTAATCATAATATTGAATCAAAACTAATCATAATATTGAATCAAAAGTTCCAGTAAATGAGCATATGTAAAAATGAAAGTACCTTTATTCTGTAAAACATTGATCACATCATAAATCAGTCCCGTGAATATACAACGCAAACCACGATTACTGCAGCCAAACACTCCATAACAGCATCATCCAAACACCCTCTTTCAGCAGCAAAACAGTCCCTAACAGCATCAACCAAATACCCCCTGACAGCAACCAGAACACCCTTAACAGCAGCAACCAAACACCCCCTTACTGCAGCATCCAAACACCCCCTGACAGAAATATATAACTCATCTTTGTATCAATTCATACAATATCATAATCAAGAAGAAACATTTTATCCTGTACATACAACAACCGGAATAAATATTTTGCGTTTCAACTTGCATTTTTAAAGTAAGCTTCAACTTAACTTACTTGGTTTCTCATATGGCCTCAGTAAGAGCTTTGTCGTATTCATCTACAAAATCAAATGTAGCAAGATAAGGCCACATTAACAAAAACATCACAAAAAATACCCAAGCATAATGACCACATTATTATTTAAAATATAAAAATATTGCAAACAACCATCTGACACTTTAAATAATGGATGGTATTTAACATTACTTTATGGTATTTTTATGCATGTAAATGACCTTACTTGATTCCTTTAAATTAATTCATCCAACTATAAATTAACCACAACTATTATTAGTTCATCTAACTGTCACTTAAACTATTTATCGATAGGATAACACTATATACATAGATTCAGAAAGTTGAACAATAGTTACTGGTCCGTGCAAAACCGTCAAGTTTTCTCACGCAAGCTGACCACTTGTGAATGGCCAACTGTAAGAAACTTAAAACAGCTTAAGCACGAATGCAATGAAGATCTGAGGAGTATAGTGTTTCCCCGGGTCGTTATGTCCCAGCGAGATGTGCAATGGATTATCAAACGTTTAGTGATCGGGAAATTTGAACGGAAAAAGGATCAGATTATGATTATAACTACAACAAAAGCCAATAAATTAAAACGGCTTAAATGCAAATTAAAGAAAGTTAAAAAGATAAAATCTATTAAATAAACGCTATCACTATAATTAAAATGATGTTTTTGTGATTTTATAAAACAAAATAACTTAAATAAACTATTTTAACTAAAACGTAAACTTAAAATATCTAAAAACGTGGCCTAAAATGAAAACGTACGTTATGTACAAAAATTACGCTGGAGCGCAAGATAAAACGTAAAATTTGTGAAATAAAAGTCCTACGAATGTAAAAACAATTTTCTCACGTACTACATGACAAAAGAAAATTTTAGGAAAAAGCGGAATATTTTTTTGAGTTTTAAATTAATTATTATGAATTAAAAACTATTTTAAACTAAATTAATAATTAAAAATACTAAATGATTTTGGAAAAATCTGAAAATTTTCACTAAAAATACTTTGGACAATACTGGTTTTAAGAAAAATGAAAAAGTGGTACACTACTTAACGAAATAAGCAACTAATAAGCTAATAAGCTAGTAAGCTTTAAACTGCTAATAGTACTTAAATATCACATGGTGCAAAGTTAAACCTGAAAAGACCCTAGGGCAGTTGGTTATGAGGTGTGTGTTGTGTCTATGAGCAAGAGGTCAGGGGGTCGAATCCCACCCCTGCACCTTTTTGCAAACTATTTTTTTTTCAAATTTTTCTTTTTGCAACTTATAAATAAGACCAAATCAAGACTTTTTTGTGAAAACAACTTTTACCAAAACCTTGGAATAAGTAGTTTAGAACTGCTTATCCACAACAGTTAACAAAAGCATAAAAAACAAACACCCTTTAGCAGTTTTAAGCACCAAGGAAACCATGAATAAGTACTAGGAAATGGAAATAAGCACTTGGAAACTGGAAGCAAGCTAATAAGTATTAAGTTTAATAAGCTATGACAACTAAGAAGCTAATGGGATAAGCAGATAAGCACAAAAAAAAATCATGAGCAGTTTGTGATTCTAAGCTAAACTAAAAGCAATCTTAACTAAAAGGGTAATAAGCTAGCCTAAAAAGCTCAAATAAGCTGGATAACTGCTAATCTTACCTAAGGTACCTAATAAGCTCTAAGGTAAACCTAAATAAGCTAGAGGGGTTAACTAAAAAGCACTAGATAAGCTGGAAAGTGGGCAACAGTGGCTGCAAAAACAGATTCTGATGTGGATTTTGGACAGAGTTTGAGTGCAAATTTGACTAACCTAAAGCTAAACTAAGTGCAAATGGACTAACACTATATTGATAGGGGTATGTGAGGTTGCAAGAAAAGTGATTTGGAAAAAGTTTGGACCCAAAATAAGCCGTGGAGAAGCTGTTAAACAGCAGCCACAATTGCTGTTTTGATGAGCAGAACAGAAAGATAGATGAGTTTTTTTTTTTTTTTTTTTTTTCAAAACTTGCAAACTTGTAATCTAAGCTAAACACACTTTTAAAAACTTGCTTAAACCTTGAACCACTTTGACTTTGAGAGTCAAAGTGGGTAAAAAATGGGTTTTGACCTCAAATAAGCTTAAACCAAACACCCCTTTTAACTTATGTTTTGCAACTAAAACACTCAAACTCCTAAACTGACTTAGCCCAGTGATCAAACTAAACTTACATGACCTAAACATAACTATATAAACATGTTAAAACTAGAGGTGACCACAGAAACAGATACAAGCTTAAAATTCAATATTAGACTAAAAATTGAAAAGTGAGAAAGCTACTCACAACTGATCCAGCTAGTTGCAGGCCAAAACCAAAACCAAACCTATGCTAACCTAATCTAAATTCAACCCAAATAAACCTCTGTGCACCCATTATCAGCTTCCATTCTAATTTGAGCTCCTGTTGACTTTTGTTGACTATTAAGTGAAAATGATTGAAACTTCTTCCAAAGCTTATCAAAGACTTTAATAAGCTTAAGTTAACTGATGTGAACTTTAAATAAGCTATTTGAAGCTTAAATATGAGAATATGAAAATAGCTTTTTGAACAGTGACTAAAAACTTGGAACTTTGAATAAAGACTTGGCTTGGTCCTTAACAACACATCAAAATAAGAATTCAACTTGAATTTGATACAAAGAACTGAAATTACAACAATTTTTCACTAAACTAAGACATTTAAATAAAAAAACGACATTAAAGGAAATTTTGTAAAACTAACTACTACTATCCATAGCTTCATTCTTCCTTTTTATAGCTCCCAGAGCTTTCTCTCACTTCCTTGAGCATTTCCCACCATTGTTTACAACCATTGGATGACCCAAGTGATTTCTGGCCATTGATGCATTTTGGCGGGAAATTTGGTTTTAAGCATGTGGGGTGAGATTGAGTGTGGGTAAGGGTGAAGTAATCAATGTATCTTGGATGTAGTGTTTGGAGGGATAAGGTTGGTGGAAAAGAGAGGGAGATGGAGTGTATGCAGGGCTAGTTGCAGGGGAGTGATGATGGAAGTGGTTAACACGTGAGGGAGGGAAGACAGAAGTCAAATGGGGTTTGACTGGGGTTATTAATACCAGGGGGTCCAAATGGTTATTTGACAGGGGTCCAATAGAGGTTCAAGGGTCAAAATGGGTTTTAGGCTTAATAATAACAAGGACTTGTTATGCCATTTTCTGAAAATCAAGGACTATTCCTGCCAATTCAACAAAGTTATTTCAAGGGACCATTAATGACAAGTTTCCATACTACAAGGACCAAACTTGACATTTTTCAATTTTCCAAGGGCCATTTTTGCCAAATTTCAAAGTTGGAGGACCAAACTTGTAATTTTCTCAAACTTTTGACATTTTTCACCAAAGGATTAAATTTGACAACTTATGATTTTAAAAGGACCTTTGGTGACTTTTTTTTCTTTTGAAATTATGTGCTCAGGGACTGTTTTTGACAATTTTAGAAACTTGGGGGACTAAAACTGCAATTTTTGCAAATTTGATATGTTTTACATCTGATTTTAATATTTTTGCATTTAAAACACATAAAACACTGATTTGTGATATTTTCATCATTTTGATGTGTTTCTGAGTGTTTTCAGATGATTTTGCAGTTTATATTGTACAAAAATGATGAGTATTTAGACACTCATCAGTTACCTTGTTTGATGCTTCAACAACTGTCCCCATGTCTTCTCCTAATTTGCAATGCATTGCCAGCATCTTCTTTTGGGAGGTCAAATTCGGCTACAGTTACCAACTCACTTCCTGTTGGCAAAGAATAACAGACTCAAATGAGTTTCACTCATTCTTTTCTACTTTTCTAGATTGATCCAAATGTTGGGTTACATTTTGATCATCAGTAATAGTATTTTCTTCAGCTTCACCATCATTCACTTTCCTTCCAACAATCTCTTTAGACGCTTTTAATTTTGGGTTTTTTTTTTTCTTCTCATTTAGGGCCTTGTCTCTGACCCCATTATCATCTTGCATAACTTCGAATCCTTTATGATTCTTTTTTGTTGGGTTTTCCTTAACAGGAGATGAACCTGAAAGTGAAGGATCGGCATTTGAATTTGTCTTTCCATTAAGCAGATTTTCCTTCCCCGACTTCTTTGCTGAGGTAATCAAGTTTCCCTGTTTAATATTGATGATGCAAATAATCAATGAAAACTCAGGTAATTCTTGACTACATATTGTAACTAATACATAAATAGAGGCTGAAGTAATATATTTAGAGCTACAGATGAATATACAAAAAGGATCGCAAACAAACCTTTGTTGAAGCACCTTGCTTTCTTGGTGAACCACATGTTTCTTTCACCCTCTTTTAGTTACAAACGTTTTCGGCACCTTTTACATGAATCATATCAGAGAGAGATGTGAATCCACCTGCCTTTGCCTTAACCATACCAGTGGTCTGATGACCACGTTTCCTCCTGCAATTAATACGTACAATATAAAGTATGGTATCATATAGTTACATAAGTTTCAGCCCCAAAACAGCTGCATTATGACAAGAAAAAAGAACAGACGATCCCTTAAACGAATCAAATGACGGTAAAAGTCAATGGACGAGTAAATAGGATTTAGGGGTTGAGTGTTATTTATATGATAAGAAGTGAGAACATTATCATCATAGACAAAAGCATAGGAGAGTAGTTATTAATTTATTTGGAGAATCATACAAAATCAAAAAACAAAAGAACAAAATGTTATTTGCGAGTCACCAATACTTACTGGTAGATTAAGGGGATTTGATCAGCTCTGCTCATGCGCATAATTGTATGTATGAGAAACTGTGAGCATAGAATAAGTCATAAGAAGCTCAAATATAACATCAGAAGAGGAGAAACGTCTTTTTGATACTTCCTCGTCCCTCACCTGTAGTTAAATGCCAAAAAATATCACCATCAAATTCAAACATTGTCGATTCACAAACAAAAAGATGACACGCTACAGAATCCTTTATATATGTTATTACAATAAAAATTCCCGCTACAGATATCAGCTTGATTAACCAAGCTTGGGGAGTGATGGCTCCTTGGTACACTTTTGTTCAGAGTTCACCTTTTCTCGCTTCAGATTCAGTAATAATTTCATGAAACTATAGTTTACTTAAATAATTTGATCAAAACTTAATTGTCCATCTCAGCAAAATAGCAAACAAATTTCTTCTCCTGTAATACAAAGCCAGTGCCATTATCTAAATTGCGTAAATATATATATATAATAAACAATAACGTGTACATTAATTGTAGGCTTACATCAGGATCTGCCATTGTTGATATAGAACGTGCCCAAACTAAGAATCTCCCCTCACCTTCCTGTATTACAAATACAGTGCCATCATCTCAAGTGTGTAAATTTGAATTTAATAAACAAACATTTTAATGTGTGCAATAATCATAGACTTACTTGAAGAGAAGGAATCGCTGCGATTACTAATTTTGAATATGCCCACTTTATCAATCTCAAACATTCCTGTCTTACAAAACCAGTATCATCATCTTTAAAGTGCATCTTTAGAGCTGATCCAATCTGTAAAAGCATACAGCCACAACTAAGTTATGCTTCAATGTGATATCGACATAAAAGAATCTTGAATAGTGCAGAAACTTACATGTAACGTCTTAATCTTTAACGATACCCTATCTCCATTTCTCATTCCCACACTCATACAAACTGATTCAAAATAAACCTGCATATTGCAACATTAAAGTGAGTTTTGAATTCCGAATTGAAAATGAACGAACTTTAGACTCAAACACGCCTTACAACTTATTGTAAACTACTTTATCAGTAATTTGTATAAGTAATTTGTGTTTGAATTTTCACAAAGAAAGAACCTTAATAGCCGTGTTTGCTACCTCTGCACCCGTCAATTTAGTCGCATTGCCAATAGCAACTTAGAACTACTTTTTTTTCCATGTTAAACCTACCAAAACAAAGCAACCAAAAAAAAGTGTAAATCAACTCATTCACATACTAACATGGATAAAGCTGATAGCACAAACTGAACATAGGCCAAGAGAAGTTATTAATAAGTGGTTAATTAGACCAAAATAAGCTCTTTCATTTTACACTCACAATTCAAAATCTACTTTCGAAAATCTCACCGAGGCATTTATTCGCTGATTATTCGTTCGATAAAATCTGTTAAAAGGTCGAAGCAAAACACAAATCCAGCCTACATTATGCAGGGTTTGGTATATCCTACTTAATTAGGAGCCTTTTTTTTTTTAAATCAAATCTTCCTACAATATCAATACGAAATTTCAAATATCAAATATCCTAACAAAAAATTCGGAGTAACAATTTACGAACAAAAAATATACATATTTCATAATCAAAATAACAAAATCAATACAAAAAACGTAATCTAAAATAAAATGAAGGGAATTAACCTGTATCAACGAAATCAGTGGAATGACCGAGTGATGTATAAAAAACGGATTGTTAATATTATGTTGATGAACAATCATAAAAACAATAACCCCAAAAACAAAATGATGCATATAATATTTTTCATAATTATTGATTATGAAAATTAAAATTTGATTTAATGGAGGGTTTATGTACTATTTTGATTGATAAGAACATATAA
Organism: Chrysanthemum seticuspe; assembly: GCA_019973895.1. NCBI lineage: Eukaryota > Viridiplantae > Streptophyta > Magnoliopsida > Asterales > Asteraceae > Chrysanthemum > Chrysanthemum seticuspe. Next base: position 86,573,909 of record BPTQ01000002.1, on the reverse strand, counting down.
TTAATTGATTAAAATTAGGGTTTGATTTTGGGGGAATTGTACATAATTAGGTTGAGATATGATTGTGATTTTGATATGAACCAATTTTGGTAACAGATTTGTGAAGGTCAAAAGCATTTAATTTGATTGATTTCGTTTAAGGAGGATTAGGAGTGATTTGGGGGAATTTGGGGGAAACGGTTCCTGGGAATGAATGTGGGCGGGAAGAATTTTGATCGTACGGTGGTAATAGTTTTGGGAGAAATAAATGCCACGTGGCATTTTTATAGAATTTTGGGGAGGAGTGATTTGAACAAACCCTCCTTTATATGGAGGAGTGATATATATATATATATATATATATATATATATATATATATATATATATATATATATATATATATATATATATATATATATATAGTTAAAATAAAAAGACAAATATCCGTAAAAAGAATAAAAAGATTTGTTTTTTTTTTTAAATTCTCCAAAAATTCCAAAAAAATTCCACAAGATCGGGTATGTTGGTGCATAAAACTTTTGTGAAAACATTTTTTATAATTTTGAGTTTTGATACTTTTTTTTTAATGCACAAAAAATGAATTTTGATGCGCAAAAAAATTTTGATGCACAAAATTTTCAACTTGTTTTAGTTAGATGCGCAATGTTATTTTGATGAAAAAAGTCAAAAGAAGTTGGGTGCAAAAACTAATTTTTGATGCACAAAAAAATGATTTAATGCGCAAACGTATTTTTTCATAATTTTTTTTCGGAAAAAATATCAACTTTTAGAAAAACGTTTTTCACAACTTTTTCATGCACCATCATACCCGATCTTGTGGAATTTTTTGGGAATTTTTCGATAACTTTTTTCGAAAAAAAAATCTTTTTATCTTTTTACGGATATTTGTCTTTTTATTTGATCTTTATCCTATATATATATATATATATATATATATATATATATATATATATATATATATATATATATATATATATATATATATATATATATATATATATATAGCCACTAGACAACGTTCTTGAACATTGCGGTAATAATGAGTAATCAAGGGGTTGTCTTTCAGCTACTATTTGAAGTTTTGAATTTTCATCGTTGAAGCTTGGAAGTTGGAAACATTTGGGAACTCCTAACTAACGTGCTTTCAATCTTTTGCGTCTTAATTTTCACGTGTATGGAAAGCATGTCAATGTATAAATAGACTTTTTTATGTTATTTATCTTCACTATATTTCTTTAAAACATGGTCCAAACCTCAAAACTTGTCAATTACTCTCTAATACTCTAATAAGAGTATTGTTATTTAGGCTTAAAATACAAGCCTAATTACATGCTTAATCCACTAAACATTAGACACATGTATTGTACATCTTCTCTCCAAGTAGTCCATGGCCAATGGTGAGTCAAGATGGAGAGACTTAAGAGTAGTAGTAACTCACTAATGACCGATTCAACCATTCAGACAATCTAAATAAGTGTAATGATCCATTCTTATCCTTCTTGACATTAAAATAGTTTGACTTCGTCGAATTTCAAATATTTTTTCAACAAGTAACTTGTTTCAATTGTGCATAGTTTCATAAATATTTCCTAATTTGCAATTTCTGTGTATCAGAAAGACATGTATTTCTCTTTCAATGTTGTCACAAAAAATAAAAAATAAAAAATTAAAAAATTAAAAAAATGATATTCGAGTACTTTATCACTAAGTTCTTACATAATTTGGTATCCCATGAAGAAATCAAGTAATAGCGTTATTAGATTTACAGGTTTAAGTTATTCATCACATGAAGATTTACACCCTTATTATATATTATACATTAGGGTGCTTTCAGCAAGTCAGGTTGTGAAAATGTGAATGCATTAGGGTGCAAAAACCTTTTACCCAAAAAAAAAAAAAAAAAAACTATGAATGCATGAAGAACGCTTGTAAGGCTAGTCACAGTGGTAAGGTTGCCCCAACCGGTTTATCCCAGGTTACCACCGGTTGCCCCATTGTGGGGGCTTCGTTGTCTTCGGTTGTGGTACAAAAAGGGACGAACTAGGTTGTATACTTGACCGAGTTTAAAGCATACATATGGACAAAAAATCAAACCGTTTGGTTTAAAACACCACTGTGGCAACTAGGTCGTGGTCGTCGGAGAGAGAAAGCTGACAAGGTCGACCCAGGTTACCACTGTGACTAGCCTAAATGAATGGTCAGACAAGCAGTATCATACCAAAACGGATTAGAGCTGACCTACCTAATCGAGCCAACCAGTTAAACTTTACGAGACAAAAACGTTAAAATAATTCCCCATAATTTTCTTTTATAAATATAAATCAGCCTAAAAACAAGGATGGTAAAGAAAATGCTAAGCAAAAACACATATTATATATATATATATATATATATATGTGTGTGTGAGAATAAGATAGCCACTAGACAGCGTTCTTGAACATTGCGGTAATAATGAGTAATCAAGGTGTTGTCTTTCAGCTACTATTTGAAGTTTTGAGTTGTCATAAGTGAACGAGTCCCAATCATCCCAAAAGACTGAAGGCTCCCTCAACCTCTATAGACTGCCCAGAAAATAGCTACACTAAAAACTACGTAACTTGAACCAAATATTGTCAGCATACAATCTCAAGCATCCTCTGATTTGGACAAAATCTCTTCGACTTCACCCCACATATGATCATTTTCCGGAAACCTTTCCTTCATCTGCCCAACAAGCTCCCTCGCCTCTTGAACCATCGACCCCTTGGCTAGCCCAACAACAAGCATCTTCATAGTAGAAAAACTCGGTACCCAACCTTTCTCCATACTCTGCTTACAAACCTTCAATGCTTCTTCAAACTCACCGCCTTTACACATAATGCTAACCAACGTAAAATAACAATCACTATCCGGTTTAAACCCATTCTTAACCATCTCTTCAAACAAATCCTTAGCTTTATCCATCTTCCCCTCCTTACAATATCCATGAACCAAATTCCGATACGTAATAGAATTAGCCTTCATCCCACTCAACAAAAGCCCATTAAGCAACTCCTTAGCTTCATCCGTTCTCTTAAGCTTACAAAGACACTGAATCCTAGTATTACACATCCCAATCCCAATAGGAAACCCATGCTCCTTCATCAACTCCAACACCTTCCCAACTTCCTCAAACCGCTCCTCCTTATACAACCCCGCAATCAAAGTCCCAAAAGTCGTCACATTCGGCTTAACATTCCTACTAAACATCTCATCAATCAACCTAAATCCCAAATCCCACCGACCCGACTCACCAAACGCCTTAATCAATGTATTGTAAATATCAACATTCATTTTAACACCATATTTCAAAGGAAAAGTTAAATAAACGCGCTTAACCTCGTCAAACCGCTTAACTAACATACACGAAAACAACAAAGCATTCAATGTTTTAACATTCTGAGCAACACCCAGTTCAGACATTTGATCGAACAGGTCAAATGCATCTTTTAACAACCCACATCGGCCATACCACACAATCGCATGAGCGATAAACTTGTTGTTTCTTAACTCGGGGCGATTTTTGAGCATTTCGTGAATGAATGCACGAATGGTGGTGAATTCTTTCAAAGCAGCAAGCTTTGAGATTGCGATTGAGAATATGATACGGTCGATATGGGAATCGGGTGTGAATGAAGCTGATTGGCAAAGTCGGAGGATTCTTTGTGGGTTTTTTTCGGTTTTTAATAGGGTTAGGGCGGCGCATGAGTTGGGGTTACGGGGGCGCGTGAGTGGGGTTGTGGTGGTGGAAAAGTGTTGGAGGGTTTGGAAATGAGATGGGTTTAGTGAACGGAGCTTGAAAATGGAAGCCATTGATTGTGAAGGAGAAAAGGGTTCCGGTTAGGGTTCTGCAGTGAGGTTTGTGAATGAAAACGAGAATTTGAATTGTAGTAGAAATGCTTTACAAGTTGAGGCAAGCTATTCGAGAACGAAAAGAGTTTTAACGAGTTTGAGCCCGAGCTCAAGCTTTAACATAAAGATCGCTATATAAGTGATAACTACCCGAGATTTAAATATTGTTTTTAACGAGGATTTTAACCCGCACGTTATTGCTAAGTGTTTGCATATGATGGTAATGTATAAACTGAAAAAATCAAATTTTTTCTAAGTTAATATCAACTATTATATCATAGCCACAACAAATTTAGTGGCTTAGGAGCGGTGACGGCTAAATAGGTTGTTGAATTATATTGCTATATCTTAGACAATTTAAATAATATAAACACAATATATAAGCTATCATAGACTGTGGTTCTCAAAACCTTTACAGGCAGTTGAAAAGTTATATTAAAAGGAGTATTAGCTACACATCGAATTATATAAAAATCAACAAGCATAAGCGTAGTTACGAAAACTGAGGCTTCTACCCGTGTGTTGCATGTTGAGGTAAAAAGTTGTAATTACCCTAACAAGCTAATCCTTCGGTAATCCTTCGGTCAAGCCCTCCGGATTAGATACCTTCGGATCTGTAAACACAAAGACAACACGCGTTAGCCTCGCCTAGGGTTTTATCCCTAGACCAAGCTCCGGCGTAAGAATGAGTATATATATATATATATATGTCAGAGTAAAATACTGTGAAAAATGGGTGAGAATGGATTAACCTCGAATGATGTTGCTTGGTTCCTTTTATAGATGCGGAGCTTTTGTCCTCACCCGGAGATCACGTGGGCGATAGTGACTCTTTTGGGCGGGAGTTGACTTTACTCTGTTTAGATTCCGCCTGGAAAGGGTCAGTGGTTCTGACCAAGATTCCTTTCCTTTTATACACGATAATGTCAGGTGTCCGTTATGCCGGGAGGTTATATTTAACCCTCCGGTACATGATTGCATATATGCTTGGTCCAACTGGGCTAGTGTGCCTTATCCGGGAGATTTCATGCTGTGCCGAGCGGTTTTGGCTTATAGCCGGGGAGTTAGGTTCTTCGGCATTTGACTAAACTGCCGGGAAGTGACATACGCCAACATGTCCCCCCCCCCCCCCAGTATCATGTTAATGGACATGTTCATTATATGATATTGGAAGTCTGTAGCGTGCCTCGGTGAGTGTTTCGCCGGTCGCTCCTTCTTTCTTCTTAGTAACTCTTCCCCCCCCCCCCCTTTTTTTTTTTTTTTTTTTTTTTTTTTTTTTTTTTTTTTTACTGTGTAGGGTGTGACACGTCAGCAGGTTGCGTGGCAGTGTGATTATACGACGCTGGGGCACGTGGCAGTGGCCGTGTGTTGTGTGGTGAAGATTTTGCCACGTCATCTCTGACACGACGGGACGCCTCAGCTACCCCCATCTTTCGCTTATAAATACGCTTGTTTCTCTTCATTTTTACCACCGTAAAATTTTTTACTCACACGTCTCCTCTGCGTTATTTGGCCGAACGATTTCATTTGCTCTCCGTCTTCTGTCCAGGTACTACTCTAGTTTTTCCTCTTTAGTTTTATAGGTGCGACCATTCCCTTCCGGCAAACATGTCTGAACCGTCCGGCTCGTCATCTGCTCGGGGATCTGGGCCGGTTTCCGAGGGTCCGTCCCAACCCCGACCCAAATTTGACTTGGATAAGTATACTTCGGTTATGACCGATAAGTCGTTGCAATAGGCCGTGAGGGAATTTGGGATACCTTCCGATCTTCATCCGAGGCTGCCACCGGATGACTTTACCATGGGGCAACTTGGGGATGATGCCATAGGATTATACTTAGAATATTTTATTGAAGGTGGGATTTCTGTTCCTTTTTCTAGCTTCCTCTTAGATGTTCTCCATTATTACAAAGTTCACATTTCCCAATTAGTGCCGATAGGTTTACATAGGGCTACACTTTTTGAGGTATATAGCCGTAGCCTTCATATTACTCCCACGACTTCTTTGTTCCGAGCCTTTTATAAATTACATAAACAAGGGCACTGGTTCACGTTTGCTAAGCGAGATGGTAAGCAGCGTAAAGTGTGTTTTCAAGAGATTTTATCTTCGTTAAAGGGTTGGAAAAGACAGTTCTTTTTGATTGACCGTCGGGCAGTACCCTTTGCTATGCCGTGGAGGCATCCGGACTCAGATGTTTCCGATCCGTTTCCCACCGGGGAGTTTTCTATGCCTCATGCGGATTTATTGTCGGCGAATGTCATAGACTTGATTAAAATTCCGCCGGAATTTTTGTATGCCGTGGGGTTGTCAGCCAAATGGAAGTATCCGGGTTATCGGGCGACTCTGAAGGATGCCGAGGGGAATGGTACTTGGCCTGTATATTTTCTTTCTTTGTTTAAGATTTTGTGTTTTCTTGTGTAACATTTTCCATGTATTTTGCAGCTTTGACCATGTCTGACTATCTTACTAAGCCGAGCTATCGCAAGGGGGCTGCAATGACCCGAGGGGATAAGTACCAAGAGGGGCAAGCCCATATAATGCATGTTACCCTTCCGAGTCCCCCTGGCACGGCGGTTCCGCCGAAGACCAATGCCATGAAGAGGGTCGAGGTGGCCGACCCCAAAGTTTTGGAGGCCAAAGAGAAGAAAAAGAAGGCCGCGGAGGCGAAAGCCCAGGGTTATAAACCCCGTAAGCGTCAGGTTGGGGAAGGTAGCTCTGGTCTGCCGAAGAGACGGAAGAAGAGTCCCACTCCCGTGATCAACTTGGATTCCCATACGAATCCGACGCCGGGGAACACCGTTCCGCCGGAGGGCCAACCACCGAATGATCCTCCGGTTGTTGACAAGGGAGATTTGGAGGGTCACTCCAGCAACAAGTTAGGGGATGCTAATGATGCTAATGTTGGTGTTGATGTGGAGGCTGGGCCGAAGGATCATGATGCTGAGGCTTCCCAATTTGTCGAACAGCCCGCTCCTCAGGAGGATGGTGAGTCGGTTTCTTTCTGCTCCGAATTATTTTTTCGTTACTATCGTTTGATTATTTCCTGTGTATACTTAACTTTTATTTTGCACTTTTTGTAGCTAATTCTCCTCCTCCTCTGCGTCGTGAAGGCAAGGGTACCGGTGATGAAGAAGGTACCTCGTCCAGCGCCACCTATGTGCCGGGGTGGTCAATCAAAAAAGATGAAAGGGTATGAAAAGTATCGGGATCTCATGGTTCATCTGCCTCCTCCCGCCGAAGAGGAATATATGCAGACTCTGTCGGATACTGAGTCAGCCCAGCGGTCATGGGCTATACTGGCTAGGGGTTCGCTTGCCTTTGTGGATTTGCTTGTTCGCTTCGAGAGTCTTGACCTTGATCACCGTGAGTTGGTCGAAGAGCACAGTGGGTGTGAGAAAGTTGCTAAGGACAATTTCACTTTTTTGGATAAGACTCTGACTGAATTGAAAGTGGCGAAGGATGCGCTCGGCGAGACTTCTGCTCGGGAGGAGGGTTTGAAAAAACAGGTTCGCACGCTGGAGGGAGAAAAAGCTGAATGGTTAAAATTGTCCCTTGCTCAGAGTGAAAAAATATCAAGTTTGGAGAAAGAGCTAATGGAGACGAAGGGGGCTCTAAAGAACGAAGAGGAAGAGAATGCCGCTCTTCTGAAACAACGCCAAGAACTGGCCATAGCCGCGGGGAACCTAGAGATCGAACGGGCGAATCTTGTTAGGGATTTCATCCCGGCGTTCGTTGCTCGTCTTCATGGTAGCCACGAGTACAAGGCTTCGCTGGCTGTACCTTTCAGTTTGAGTGGTATGGCAGGGTGGTTGGAGGGTGTGTCCATTGGTCGTTCGGAGGAGGAAGTGCAGAAGATTTTGGCTGATACTGAGGATTTGGACATTGATGCTCCTGCCAAGTATTTAGCTATGTATGATGAACTCTTTGTCAAGGAGTATCCTTATGTCGCCAAGGTTCGAAACGCTTGTCATCGTCCTTTTAATTTTGTCTCGTCTTTGATGCCCGACCCAGCCCCGGATCATGCCGTTGTAGAAGAGGTCGAGACTAAGGATAAGGACGAGGGGACCAGTGTTCCTCCCAATTGAAGTTTGCTATCGTTATGTTTTTATTTTCAGATAACTCTTTTGTGATGGCGATACTGCCGAACGATGTTGTTTTGTAATGATATGTTAATTTGTAACATTGAATGAACTTGTTTGGGGAATTTCTGTTCGTCGAATGAAATCGATAGTCGCTCCTCTTTTTACGTCCATGCATTTTATTTGCTTGTCTTTAAATATGGATTACTTTGTGTTTACTTCGGCGATCTTATCTAGGCATAGATTGTTTGGTGTTGTGTTTATCCTTTTTGGATATAATTTTTTTTTTTTTTTTTTTTTTTTTTTTTTTTTTTGTCGCCTGGGCAACTCTTTTTGAGTATAAACCGTTCGGCATTTTATGGCAATCCTTTTCGGATATAAACTATCTTTTTGTCGCCTGGGCAACCCTTTTTGGGTATGAACCGTTCGGCATTTTATGGCAATCCTTTTTGGATATAAACCATCTTTTTGTCGCCTGGGCAACCCTTTTTGGGTATGAACCGTTCGGCATTTTACGGCAATCCTTTTTGGATATAAACTATCTTTTTGTCGCCTGGGCAACCCTTTTTGGGTATGAACCGTTCGGCATTTTATGGCAATCCTTTTTGGATATAAACCATCTTTTTGTCGCCTGGGCAACCCTTTTTGGGTATGAACCGTTCGGCATTTTACGGCAATCCTTTTTGGATATAAACCATCTTTTTGTCGCTTGGGCAACCCTTTTTGGGTATGAACCGTTCGGAATTTTATGGCAATCCTTTTTGGATGTAAACCATCTTTGAACATTGACCATTTTTCCCCGGAGGTCGCGAGCCTGTCGGGGGGATCATTTACTAATTATGTTCAGAAACCATTCATACGGAAAATTGCCCCTCCGAAATACGGGGAGCTACGATTTTCATTAATAACTTGTTTAAACATATTGCCTCTAGGGCTTAATGGTTACAGAGCTTTCTTCTATCCTACAAGAAGCATTTTCTTAGGTTCACCGCATTCCAAGTGCGGGGGACTTCTTTTCCTTCGGCTGTCTGTAATTTGTAGGAGCCGTTGTCGAATGCCTCCGTTATTTGGTATGGGCCCTCCCAGTTGGGTCCCAACTTCCCTATGTTTTCTTGTCTGCTGGCTTCATTTTTCCTGTAGACGAAGTCTCCTACTCTGAGTTTTTCGCCTTTGACCCTTCGATTGTAATATTGCTCCACCTTCTTTTTGTACCTGGCCTCTTCAACGGCTGCCGAGTCTCTTCTTTCTTCTAGGAGATCCAGGTTTAAGCGCATTTCCTCTTCATTTCCCTCTTCGGTAATCATCATTGTTCGGAAGGTAGGCATGCCGATTTCCGCGGGGATCACAGCTTCACTTCCGTATGTCAAACTGAACGGTGTTTCACCGTTGCTAGTCTTTAAGGATGTGCGATGAGCCCACAAAACGTTCGGTAGCTCATCGACCCATCCAGATCTACTTTTTCCCAGCCTTGTCTTGAAGCCATGCATCAAACTTTTGTTTGCTCGTTCTACCAGACCGTTTACTTGGGGATGTGCCACGGCAGTATTTATCTGTTTGATGTTTAGTTTTTCACACCAACGTTTGAAGGGGTCATGAATGAAGTTGCTACCATTGTCTGTTACAATTATGTGTGGCAGGCCGAAACGACACACGATGTTATTCCACACGAATTTTATGACTTCTTTGCCTGTGGTTTTTGCTAGAGGTTTGGCTTCCATCCACTTTGTAAAGTAGTCGATGGCCACGATGACATACTTGACTTTCCCGGGTGCTTCAGGGAGAGGGCCCAATACATCCATTCCCCATTGGAAGAAAGGCCAAGGTGACATGATAGAAGTCATGAGAGTCTTCGGCAGTTTGGGAACCGGGGAGTGTATTTGGCAGGATTCGCATTTTTGAATGACCTCTCGGGCATCCCTGTGCATTGTCGGCCAGTAGTATCCTTGTCTGATCAGCTTCGCCACCATGGATCTTGGGCCGGAGTGCATGCCACATGCCCCTTCGTGCACCTCCCTGACCACGTAATTGGCCTGCAGTGGACCCACACACCTCATCATTGGGCCTAAATATGACTTCTTGAACAGTACCCCGTCTTCCATGATGTAATGAGGTATCTTCATCCGCAAGGTTCTTGCTTCGTTTTCGTCGCTAGGCCATTTTCCTTCAGTAATGCACCGGATGATGGGAGACATCCAGTTTTCTTCCTCTTCTTCAACTATTGCTCCTATGACCTTCTCTTCGGTCGATGGTGTTTCCAATACTTCAACGAGTATTTCTTTTGTCAAGTGATCGAATGCAACAGAGGCCAGTTTGCTCAGCACATCGGCCTTTTGATTCTGCGCTCTAGGAATATTTTGTATTCTGAACTGCCTGAAACATCCGATATATTCCTTTGCCTTAGCCAAATACTTGGTCATGCTTTCTTTGTAGGTGGTGAACTCTCCGTTGATTTGACTTGATACCAGGTTGGAGTCTACCTTAGCACTTAGCACTTGGAACTTCATGTCCTTTGCTATCCTCAGTCCGGCCAGCAACGCCTCATATTCTGCCTCGTTATTTGTGCTGGGGAAGTTAAGCCGAAGAGCATACGTGTACTCTGTTTGGTCAGGACTTATCAGCACCAACCCTGCTCCGGAGCCTTTTTTGTTAGACGCTCCGTCCATGAACAGTGTCCATTCCTCCTTTGTTGTAGAGACGTTGCATACTTCTTTGCTTTTCCCTTCTCTCCCTATTTTGCAGACCGGTATCTCGTTTATAAAATCTGCCAGGACCTGGCCCTTGACGGCGTTTCTGGGGATGTAAGTGATCTTGTATGCTCCCAATTCTACCGCATATTTCATCAGCTTCCCCGAACATTCAGGTTTGCTTAATACGTCCCGGATGGGTTGGTCTGTGATCACCTTGATGCGATGTGCTTCAAAATACCTCCAGAGTCTTCTAGAGCAGTGCCGTAGTGCTAAAGCTAATTTCTCCAGAGGAGCATAATTTCGCTCGGCATCGTGGAGCGTTCTGCTAACATAGTGTACCGGCATTTGTTTCCCCTTTCTTTCTACCATTAGTACAGCGCTTATGGCTTCTTCGGCTGCCGCTAGATACACGAAGAGATCTTCTCCTGCCACCGGGGCCGTTAGATTGGGTAGCTCTAAAATCACACTCTTCATCTTTTGGAACGCCTCTTCGGCCTCCTCGCTCCACCGGTACTCCTTTTGGTTATCTTTCGTGACATTTTTTAAAGTGTTGAAGAAGGGCAACGCTTTTTCAGCCGATCGAGACAGGAACCTGTTCATAGCTGCCAGCTTCCCGCTGAGGCTCTGCATTTCCTTGAGTGTTCTGGGCGATTGCATGTCGGCTATCGCCTTTGTTTTCTTCGGATTGGCTCTTATTCCTTCGGATGTTACGACATAACCGAGGAATTTTCCTTCTTCCACTCCAAAAGAGCACTTTTTAGGGTTGAGCTTCATGTTGATCCTTCGGAGGTTGTCGAACGTTTCTGCCATGTCTGCCAGCAACTCTACTTCACTTCTGCTCTTGATCACCATATCGTCGACGTACACTTCCAAATTCCTGATAATTTGCTCCTTAAAACTTGAATCCACCAGTCTTTGGTAAGTCGCCCCGGCATTCCTTAGACCGAACGGCATTTTGGTGTAGCAAAAGGTTCCATGTTCTGTGTAGAAGGCTGTTTTCTCTTCGTCTTCTTTGGCCATCTGGACTTGGTGGTACCCCTTGTATGCATCGAGAAAACACTTGTACTTGTAACCCATTACATATTCTATTTTCCAGTCGATTTCTGGGAGTGGGTAGTAATCCTTTGGGCACGAAGCATTGATGCTCTTGAAATCCATGCACATTCTCCATGATCCGTCCGGTTTCTTTACCAACACTGGATTGGAAATCCATGTAGGATATTTCACTGCCCGGACTATTCCTGCTTTCAGCCATTCCTCTACTTCGGTGTTGATTGCCTGATTCTTTTCAGCCGAGAAGGTTCTCTTCTTCTGAGCTATTGGTCTGCCATTCACATTGACATTTAGCTTGTGTTCTATGACTCGACGGGGGACCCCTGTCATGTCCGCCGGTTGCCAAGCGAATACATCCTTGTTGTTTTTCAGCAGTTCTACCAATCGCCTCTTGCATTCTTGGGAAAAATTGCTCCCGATAGTAATCATTTGCTCTGGGAATTGGGGGTTTATCCTTACTTCTTCTGTTTTGTCACTAGACCCTTCTTCTTTCGGAGGGCCTTCTCTCCCCTTACTTTCCGACTCCTTTGCCATGAAATGTTTTTCCAACCTCCTACATTCAGAGATGATTATTGATCTGGTAACAAGGGTTGCCACCCCCCTTAGCGTTGGGAATTTTATCATGGAGTGGATGGTCGAGGAGATCGCCCTTAATTCCCTAATACCTGATCGTCCCAGGATAATGTTATACGGAGAGGGGGATCTTATCACTGCAAACGTCATTACGGCTCGGCGATAGAGGCCATCGTTTCCGAAACACACGTTTAGGTCTATTTTCCCGAGGGGCTTTATTGTCTCGCCTGAAAATCCTACTAGAGGTGTGTTCGTTTCTCTTAGCTTCCCTTTGATTTCTGGGCATAGGTTTTGAAAACAGTGTTCGTACATTACTTCCACGGCTGCCCCTGGATCGACATAAACTCTCCTTACAGTGTATCCTTCAACATCCGCTTCGATTATCAGTGGCTCTTCGGAAACGTCCCCCGGCAGAACGGGGGGGAAAGCTATAGGAACGTTCATCCAATCTTCCTCTCGGCAGTTGCTCTTTCGTTTTCTGTCTATTCTTCCTCCGTATACCATGTTTATCACCCTTCCTCTGCCCGGCTGATTTTCTCTGGGTGGGTTTCTTCCCCTTTGCCTTACTTCTTTTAATAAATGATCTAACTTGCCTGTTTCCAAAGCTTTTCTGAGGTGTTCCTTGAGTTGGTAGCAGTCATTGGTGAGATGGCCCTTCTCACCGTGATAGTCACATAACTTGTCTAATTTTTCTCTCCTTGGTGCTCCTCTCAGAGGCGGGGGTGGTGGCAGGTTTAGTTGAAGCTCCGTAGCCAAAATTTCTTTCGGGGCTTTTGAGAGAAGGTTCAAATCTATGGGTCTGGCCTCGTTCCTATTATGGTTCCTCCTGTAATCACTTCGGTGGTCGTTCCTGTGGTTATCAGTCTTTGTCGGGTAGTAGGGATTGTACTGGCTTCGGGATTTTTGCTCCGTCCTCCTGTCTCCTCTTCGTTTGTCGGGGAGGTTTGCAACTCGGGGGGTTCGATCTGGCTGACTTCCTGTGCATAACCTGCGGTTCCATTCCCCTTTAGGGAGTTCCGTAGTGTTGTAGGCTTCTTCCGAATGTACAAAATCTTCTACCCTCTTCATCATTTCCGTGACTGTTTTGGGGATTCTGTCTGAGAATCGTTTTACCAACTCCGGGCATTTGCTTCCGTTGGTGAATGAGGATATTTGCATTATTTCTGGCACCCCGGGGATGTAGCTAGCTTCATCGGTCCATCTTTCCTTGAACTCTAGCAGGGTTTCATGAGCCTTCCGCACGATCTTTGTGAGCTCCATCGGGTCTTTTAAACACTTCCTCCTGAGCGCGAATCTCTCTAGGAAGCTATCTCTGAGCTCCTCCCAGCTGTCAATGCTGCCGTTGGGTAATCGCTCGAACCACCCGCTTGCTGGACCGTCCAGAGTTTGCTGGAACATCCAGCACCATACCGGCATTGGCCAGCCGCCGTGGTTAGCTGCCCCGGAGAAGCGAGTAACATGGTCATCAGGGTCTGAAGATCCGTTGTAGAGTTTTATGTTCTTAGGCAACTCATGTCTCGGTCCGGCGAATTCTACTATCCGTCGCGTGAACGGGGACCTGGGGGCATCTCTGTATGGCTTGTGTAGATCTTCCACGACCTGCTTTCCTTTCGGGTCTTTCTCCTTTTCTACTAGGGTGGGTCCTTCGACTTCATCTCCAAAATCTATCCGTATGGGTCGCAACGGGCTTTTTCCTTGGGTGTTATGTTGTTGTATCAATGCCTTTAGCGATGATATGTGGTTTAGTATTTGCTCTTCTAGGTTAGGTGGGTTGCCTCCGGGCGGTGTTTCCGTGGAGGTGCCCGGGGGTGTTTCGGTGGTAGGACCTGCCATTTTCTAGTGTTGGTAGTTAGAATAGCGGGTCCCACGGATGGCTTCAATTTGTTGAGGTAAAAAGTTGTAATTACCCTAACAAGCTAATCCTTCGGTAATCCTTCGGTCAAGCCCTCCGGATTAGATACCTTCGGATCTGTAAACACAAAGACAACACGCGTTAGCCTCGCCTAGGGTTTTATCCCTAGACCAAGCTCCGGCGTAAGAATGAGTATATATATATGTCAGAGTAAAATACTGTGAAAAATGGGTGAGAATGGATTAACCTCGAATGCTGTTGCTTGGTTCCTTTTATAGATGCGGAGCTTTTGTCCTCACCCGGAGATCACGTGGTCGATAGTGACTCTTTTGGGCGGGAGTTGACTTTACTCTGTTTAGATTCCGCCTGGAAAGGGTCAGTGGTTCTGACCAAGATTCCTTTCCTTTTATACACGATGATGTCAGGTGTCCGTTATGCCGGGAGGTTACATTTAACCCTCCGGTACATGATTGCATATATGCTTGGTGCAACTGGGCTAGTGTGCCTTATCCGGGAGATTTCATGCTGTGCCGAGCGGTTTTGACTTATAGCCGGGGAGTTAGGTTCTTCGGCATTTGACTAAACTGCCGGGAAGTGACATACGCCAACATTGCAGCATAATGTTTGTATAAGATAGTATTGTATGTGTAGGAAAAACGCAATCTTGTTCCCCCTCCCCCTCCCCCTTTTTTTTTTTTTTTTATTTATTTTTTTTTTTAACTAAACAAATAAGCAAGCATAGACCATCAACCTGTAAGTACAAAAGGTAACTATTTTTATATAAATGGTATTAAGTAACATGAAAGTACAATTCATTACTAAAACAACTAAAAAGAATAACAATAAGATTATGGTCGGCCCATTTTTTCATTGCTTAAGCTTTTATATCATTGTAGCGAATGCGTTGCTCGAGATAACTAAGAATTTTTTTTTTTTTTTAGAAAGGCAACAAATATTGAGAACCTCGAAAATGGTCAAAAATACAATACAAGGCGCCCCACCTCGATTAAGCAAGATAATTAAACGAGAGTGAGACCCAAAGGAAAAAAACCTAACAAAACAAAAGGACCTGAAGCCTAACAAGTAGAACGGACTGTCGCGAAATAAGATACAAACTAACAAAACCAAAAGAACACTGAAAATGATGACCACTGTAATACTTGATACCGACCTATTGCAGCCATGAAGCCCACCAAAGCAAACTCACATTTTGTAGATTTAAACCAATACACATTAGATTCCATGAACTGCCCAAATTTATGCTTTGATGACATAACCAATAGGAGAAAGTGTCTCACATTATTATTGGAATATAGAACACCAATCACCCTATCAAGGCCACCATATGGATACTGACATCATGGGAGCAGCAGAGAACAAAAGACATCTCCATTTATACGGATTAACCAAATAAGAAAAGCCCCTTGACCCCACTGCAACCCATCAACAAATACTGAGAACTTAAAAACTGCAGCAAACAATATTACAAATTACCCACTGCAGCCGTTGTACCATTTAAATATTTCACCCACTGAACCGCGAAAAATAAATATCTGACAGATACCCGAAAATATGACAGCAGCACAAACGAATAGCTGATGTTATTGAACACGAATATTTCGAGGGTCTCGTAACCATTGTTGCCAATCTATCACTTTATATTTCTTTGAGCTTCTCACTATCCATTCGAAGCTTTTGAGTTGAATGTCTTGAAAAATCTTATTAACACTTGATACTTTGTTACTAAATACCCGAGCATTTCTCTCCCTCCAAATGAAGTAACCCGAAGTCCAAATTACCGCTTGCCATATAAAAGATAAAGGGTTAGGAACATTAACGTTTCCACTATTAGAAAAGATTTCATCGATAGTAAAAACGTTAACATTCCCCGCCTTCCACCAATTAAATAGCTTTGTCCACACACTCATTGCTAGATCACAAGTGACTAAACAATGAGCACATGTTTCCACACTATCGTTGCATGACTCACAAAGAACGGAGTTCAAATCAATGCCTCTTCTATCAAGTTCCACACGTACCGGAAGTCTACCTATGCGCGCTCTCCAAATAAAAATGTTAACCTTCTTGGGAACTAATTTGTTCCAAAGCGTGCTATGTCCACCACTTTCCCTTTGAAGAATCTTCTCCTCGATCAATCTCGTAAGCGTTTTGACTTTGAAACCACCTTCTTCATCAAGTGCCCACCTCCACCTATCCCTACAAGAATTAGAAACAACAACGATCCGCAATACCTCTATTAAGTCATCAAATTCCTTACATACCCTACCACTAATATTTCTACTCCAATCTCACACCCAATTCCACCCATTATTTACCCAAGTTCCCTTATCCATCACGCTACCCTCTTTCCTTCTATCTAGATGATACAATCTAGGAAATCTATCACAAAGTCGAGATAACTAAGAATAACGCAAGTTCAACATATGTAGAATTTGTACTTTGGAACTTTTGTTCAAAACACGGGTCTCACTCATCTCCCACTTGTGTTACGCTCATGCATCTTCAACAGAGAGACTGTGACAACATTGTTCCCACCTATCCTTAAAAAAGTCAATTAACCAACACCAGGATATTTAAATAAACTTTTCGCAGTTGACGAGTTGTCACACGTGCAATTCAGAAAGAAAAAAAAAAATAATAATAAATAAAAAAAAAAAAAAAAAAAAAAAAAACTCACATACTCATGTGCGCGGTAAAATAATATAACTACTATTGTGTAGTTATTTGCATAAAACGATAATTTCACATCCAGTAAAAATGACCCATTTGACGAGGGTCATATTTCTACACTACAGTGTTGCAAAAATCGGCCGAATCTGCCGATTAATCGGTAATCGGTTATACACCTTGTAGAATTTTGAAAAACGGTCAAAAAATCGGTCAGGTAAAAAGATGGGCCAAAAATCGGCCGAATCGGTCAAAAATTGGCCGAATCGGCAACTTTAAAAATATAATAATTTCACTTATGACGCACAATGGGGATCGTTTATTTCACTTATAACGCACAATGAGCCTCATAATCAGAATTGGTTCCTTTTATTGAGGTTTGGACACATAGTAGGCTTGAAATCGGTTAAGATCTTTAGTTTGGTCTCCAGAAATACCCAAAACTTGCATGAAATGTCAACCCGATTAATCACCGATTAATCCCGCATTGACCGATTACTCGCTGCAGGGTGGTCGACCGCCCGACTACCGATTCGCGATTTTTGCAACATTGGTAAACTATCAAAAAAAATAAAAGATCACAAAAGGCACCCTAACAAAAAGAAGATCAATCGGCCGCGGGTGTTAACTAAATAAGCTGGACCGTCAAGAACAAATTGTCTCACCCTAGCCAAGTAACTAAAAAACATTTAACCCCATCATTACATCCTCTTATAGTGCCTTCATCAACGCCCTTAGTTGTTTTAGACCGACATATATACATGCTTTCATCAAATTAAAAAGCTGACCTATTTAAGGTAAATTAGAATTACAAAAATAGCCTGTAAAGTATGTGTATTAGCGTCAAAAAGAAATTTTGTACTTGTGGTGCAACTAATTTGTGTGGCAAAACGTTTGCCGGTGAGGTGCAAAAATTTCCCCCGCTAGCAATAGCAATGGCAAGCTGTAAACATAAATTCATATGCATGAACAGATCCATAATGAGCTTCGGAACTCTAATGACGAACAAAGGCCTTGTAATTCTAAAGATATAAGAACATACTTCAAATTTTCCATTGGGGGCCTGAATAATGGCATACGAACTATATATGTGTAAAAAATGGAAACAAATATCGATGATATTTAGGCTAAATAATGGCACACAAACGACATTTGCATAAAAATAGAATCGATTATCGACAGATCCCATATCATGTTCACAGTGTTATCAAATTAACTGAGTTGAGATCTCTTGCAAAGTGAAAAAAAATAAAAAGTCTAAAAAGCCTATTATTGAGTGACATGTGTCCCCCACTCAATTCTTCTTTTTTTTTTTATTAAATTCGGTTAGGGGGCATTTTGGTCTTTTTACCTCATTTTTTTTATTCCACTCCAAAACTTCAAACATTAATAACTTTTAAACGACAAACTTTTATGAAAACCGATTTCACCATATTTTTTTAAATTTAATTCTTTTTAATTTGGTATGGATTATGATATATGAATCTCAACTTTTTTTTTCCAACTTTTTAAGAGGGTATTGATTTTCTTGAAATTTTCGGCATTTTCGGCTCCAATTTTGACTAGTTTAAAAGCCGAATTTTACAAAACTTAAAACGTGAAAATTGTAGGCTTTTGACCATATTTTACCCAGAAATTCGAATCACTCAAATCCGATATGATATGAGTGAGATATTGCACGTTAAAGATGAACAATAACTGGTGAACGTTATCAAAAATAACTGATGAACGTTATCAAATATAATTGATGAACGTTATAAAAAATAACTGGTAAACAATATCAAAAATAACTGATAAACGTTATTGTTTCGAAAATTGATGAACGTTATAAAAAATAACTGATGAACGTTATAAAAAATAACTGATGAACAATATCAAAAATAACTGATGAACGTTATTAAATATAATTGATGAACGTTATAAAAAATAGCTGGTGAACAATATAAAAAATAACTATAAATGCTATTGTTTCGAAAACTGATGAACGTTATAAAAAATAACTGATGAACGTTATAAAAAATAAATGATGAACAATATCAAAAATAACTGATGAACGTTATTTTTTCGAAAACTGCTGAACATTATAAAAAATAACTGATGGACGTTATAAAAAATAACTGATGAACAATATCAAAAATAACTTATGAATAGATAAACATCGTATTTTTATTAGAAAATTGATGAACTGATGAACAATACTAACTTGAACTGATGAACATTATCAAAAATAACTGATGAACATTATTTTTTCAAAAACTGCTGAACATTATAAAATATAACTGATGAACGTTATAAAAAATAACTGATGAACAATATAAAAAATAACTGATGAACTAATGAACATTACTATTTTTTTAGAATACCGATGAAAAAGACTAACTGATGAACAAGATTGATTGTGACCTAACTAATGAACATGACTTTTTTATTCGGAAACTGATGAACAACACTATTTGTTTAAAAACACCGATGAACAAGTGATCTAACTGATGAACATTATTTTTTCGACAACTACTGAACATTATAAAAGCTAACTGATGAACGGATATTTTTTCAAAACTGTTGAACATTAGAGAAAATAACCGATGAACGATATTTTTTTTTTTTTGTTTAAAAACTGATGAACAATGTGACTAACATTAAAAATCACACCTTTTCACAAAATAAATAAGTTATAAATTATGAAGATATATCTTTTCAAAAACCTTTTATAAATTTCACTTGACACAATTTCCAACATAAATATAACAATTTCCGACATAAATACGTTACTGTATTATTCAAACAAAAGGAGGCAAAGTATATACAGTAATTAAATACTACATAAATTAACAAAATTGATATGCACAACATTTTGACTTTTTCTTACCCCACTCCTAATGCTTCCACTCTCACTTTCCTTTTTGTTCATCACCTGACTTTCTCTTTTTCACATTTTCCGACCATACAAAACCACCGGAAAATGTGTTTTTATGAGCATCTCATCATCTTCTACATCTAACAGAAGGTGGTTACAGTCATATCTATTATTGTTCTTCATAGCTCTTTAACTCAGCGATACAATAACTGATCGCAATACTTTATCGTCGGAACTTCATCGGAGCTAAAATATATTATGTCTGTACGGACAAGTTAATATCGCCGGAAGTTTATCGCAATAAATTAGCTCAGAAACTGTACAGACAAGTTAAAGGCCTTAAAATCAGTACGGAGTTGAGAAATGAGGTCGCCGGAAAAAGTTTTTAGCCGGTGAAGGATGCCGAGAAAAGGTTAAGATCTGACAAAGAGAAGAGATAAAACACAGATAAGATAAGACGTGGTTATGTGGATACTTAAATTACATAACTACCCTTGAGGGAAAAAGGAGGTGGGACACGTGTCAGCATCAAAATACTTTTTAGACTTTGCAAAGTTTGATACTTTGCAAATGATCCGGCACCTAAATTAACTAATCCTCACACTCAATCATTCTATCACCCTACGCAGCCTAAAAAAACAACACTACAACAATTATTGCAGCCAGATAAAACAAACCTTCTAGAACTCATGAAATCACCAATTACGACCATAACTTATACACGGTGTGTAAAATCAGCATTTATGACCAACGTATCGTACTTAACCATCGTACCATTTTGCATAGCCAGTGAGAACCAAACAACACTTATCAAATCGACAGTTACGAAGAAAATTTATACACAACATATAAAACCAGCAATTATAACCACATATCAGACTTTAAAAAGGCCATCACTAATCAAACATAAACGCACATTCCTAGATCCACCAACAACATACAAAGTAAGAAAAAAATTGAACGAAAACAACTGCCAAATAAAACACAGCTTGTGGCACACCATATAAAATGAGCACTTATGATCACATATCAGACTTATCAAAAAGCTTAAACTGTAACACCCCCAAATCAGTGCAACGGAATGGTTATCGGGGATGTGACGCCATGGTACGAGACCACACAGCTAAATAGAGAACGACTAATATAAGTCGTTTTAAATAAAGTACATTTAATTCAAATAAAAGTAGTTTACAACATGGTTTAATTGTTACATCAGTAGTCCCAAAATAAAACAATTGCATCATAGTTCATAAAAATCTGTGTAAAAACATTTTAGAAAATGCCCATAACTACATGCCTTGCCTCAAAGAAAGATAGCAAGAGAATAATCAAACACCTGAGAAAACATGCTTAAAAAGTCAGCTAACGCTGGTGACTTCAGGTTTAATATAAAGAAGTAAAGTGGACCATAAAGTTTAAGTGTATAAACATTACAATGAATATCATTCCTTACAAAAGTCTATTACGCTAGCACTAAGTCATAACACTGAAGCTAAGACAGTGGAGCATGCTAACAAGCACGTAAGGTAAAGGCCCTGGCAAGTGTCTAGCCCTTGACACTCGTAATCCGACATGGTATACGTTCGTTTTGCCTATTCCGTCAAACCGAACGGGGGAGTCACCCCGATATATCTATCAAGAACACTCGCGTTTCCCGCAGAACTAACAATTTATGATAATGGGCATAATTGGGTTACAATGCTTAGGCCAACACATAATAGTTCATCAAAGCAAAAGTATAATTTGGTCCAAGTAAAAAATAACCGAATTTTCCCCTTTACCAGGTGTAACATCATCGAAACAAGAATAATTGTCACTAACGACCTTATGGGAAGGCCATCAGCTCCAATAGTGATTCCATCAACGTTTTTCACAGATTTCAAACCAATATTGTGATCAAGCTTTCCACCTACTTTATCCCTCTCTCTCGTAACCCCCCATCAAGAACAAGTACAAAAAAAATCGACCCTCAAACCTGTGAACAAACCACCTTAGACCAGGATTATACACGAATCGCGAAAAAGCCAAGAACTATAAACACTAAACGATAATAAAATCGTTAGTGTTTTCTACCAAAAAAATGATTAATAAATATTACGTAAGGTCTTGGGAAAGCACAGTTCAATAAATAGTGGAATGTCGAGGGTTTCCTCTGATAAGTATTTCTTCAGGTTCGAAACGTGAAATGTGTTGTGGACTCTACTGAGTTCCGGTGGAAGTTGGAGTCAGTAAACTACCAGACCAACTCTAGCCAAAATCTTTAATGGTTCAATATAAATCGGGTTCGTTTTCCCTTGTTTCTCGAAATGTATCACGTAATTTCATGGCGATACTTTTAGCATGATTGTATTACCAACCTGAAATTCTAATGGGTTACGTGTCATATTGGCGTAACTCTTTTGACAACTTTGTGCGGCTTGCAGCCTATTGTCTGGGATGTTGCTCCTAAGCCTTAATCGTACTAACGATTAATTTAGATGGGACAACCAAGGAGGCGTACTAACAGTCGAAAGAAGTAGATGTCAATGCCATGAAAAAAATGATAGTCACAAAAAGTTAATAACGATACAATTGAAAGAGCTAATGAATCATAAAAAAAAGTAAGTGATTATGCCGTGTGTAATACTTTAGGAGCGAAGACTGCTTAAGAAAGATAGATTAAATATCAGTATAAAAAAATGAGCAAACTATTATTGATTATGGCATTATGCAAATTAAAGAATCAATGAACAAAAATAGTGGATAAAATTAGATGTCAATAACATTCATAATAGTATGAACAAAGAATGCTCGAAAGAGATTAAATATTTGTATGAACAAAGAAGCAAACTGCTATCAACCGATGCGAATGAGAGGATCAATGAATCAAAGCAACAGTGAATAGATTCATATGTCAATATCATTCGTACTAGTATGAGCAAAGAGTGCTCGAGTCAAAGATTTGATATTCGTACTAACAAAGAAGCAAACGAAAGGGTGGTAAAAGAGAGACAAATGACTCAAATTAATGCAAACCGAAGAACCATAAATCATCACAATAGTAAAGAGAAAAGATATTCAATATCAACACAAATAATCAATTAATTCAGAGAACCAACGAATCAAACCAATAGCCAAATGAGGCCAATACTAAAAGACAAAATTCTAAATGAGGTTCAACAATAAATAAGACAGACAATAAGCATCACGAATGCTAAGTGAGAATTAATGAGAACAATCAATAAATGAGAAAGATAATAAGCATAACAAATGCTAAAAGAGAATGATTGAGAATAATCAATAGATAAGAAGGACAGTAAACATAAAAAATGTTTGAAAGGGATTAAGTAAAATAGACAATAATTGAGAAGGAGATATGGATGTTAAAAAAAACCCTAATATTCTCTCTCCTTTTGGTGAAAATGGTGACTCCTTAAAATCTATTTCCGATTGATCTTTCTAAATCCATTTGATTTGATTATTTCGACCTGTTACATGTTTTGATTTACTCAGATTAATTGGTATCTTTTATTAGTTGTTAGGGTTTCGCTGGTCTCATTAAATCATCTTATGTTTCGTTGCATTTCGTGTAACCTATATCATCTATAAACTCCGATCTTGTTTCTATATGGTAAACGTGTGTTACTACTGTACGATATCCTTTTTAGGGTTTCGTTATTTATTGCGCAAGAAAGATTGTCTTGGCGTTGATTTTTGTTGTGCTTAACGATTAATAAAACCCTAATTTAGGGTTTGGTTTTTTATACGGTTGCAAGTAAACCCTATTTTAGGGTTTTCTATTATTGAAAGTCTTTGTAAATGAGTATACGTGGGTTGTGGGGAGATGGATGCAGGTTTTTAAATGGGCAAGACGACATCTAAAAAGACTGCCCACGATGTAATGGTTAAGGATAACATTATGGCACATCATGTGGTTAATATAGACGAATTGACTGCTCGTATGATGCGGTTAAAGAATGTTGATGATGGGAACACTTGTGTATCTGAGCTACGTCAAGCGGTTAGGGTTTTACTCAATCCTACTTCTATTGATGATGCTCCAATGGTGGAAACTTTGGACACAAGTGTTATTGATACTTGTAGGAACGTCAATGATGATGCTGAGTGCAGTAGTAACTGTTGTGGTGAGTCGGTTTCTGAACTGATGATGAACCCTAATATGACTACTAAAACTCATGTTATTGGTGTGGGCTTGGAACCTATTGTCGCACCTGTTTTACAACCTGAACATGTCGTGCCTATTGTTACACACTCTAATGACCAGGCTGCTACAAAATGGTACAAGAGTTATCTTCTACTGATGTGGATAGTGTGTCAGCTGCTAATGTACTTGCTCCTAATGGAGGTAGTTGTAATACTGCTGGTGGGTAGGTTTTTGAACCCTAACACGACTCTTAACCCTCCTGCAGTTGGTGTGTGTTTGGCTGGGAATTTGTGTAATGGTTCGAATGCTTATATTTCATTACATAATTTTGTGCCTATTAAACGAGTGGAACCTGTTGCCGAACCTGTTATACAAGTTGAGCAAAGTTGTGTTGAACCTGAACATGTAGTGCCAACTGTTGCAAGTTCTTTTAAACATGCCGCTACTATACAGGTACTTGGGTCGTGTTTAAAGTATGTGGATAATGTTTCGGGTGCTAAAGTTGTTATTCCAATAGCCGTGGTTGATGATATGTGTAAGAAATTTTCTAACACATTATACGGTTATTTCACTGGGCAACGGTTAGCATTTCCTATAGTGGAAGATTATGTTAAGAATGCTTGGGCTAAGTTTGGCTTTGAACGAGTTATATTGCGTAATGGTTTCTTCATTTTCAAATTTTCATCGCATGAGGGTATTGTTAAGACTCTTGAGGGTGGTCCTTGGTTTATTAGATCGATGCCCATCTTTCTGAATATTTGGGTGGCGAATACTATGTTAGAAAAGGAGGATATCACTAAGGTACTATTTTTGGTGCAAATTCATAATGTACCTGCAGTTGCTTATTCAAAAGTCGGTCTAAGTTTGATTGCCACACAACTTGGACGTCTTGTTAGATTGAATGCAGGTACTATTGCCATGTGCATTAATCCATGGGGCCGTTACTCTTATGCACGTGTTCTTATTGAGTTATCTGCTACAAGTGATGTGTTGGAATCAATTGAGGTTGCCATACCCTTGCCTTAGGGAATGGTCATTATTTGGAAGTCCTTGATGTTGAATATGAATGATGGCCTCCTAGATGCTCTAAATGCAACATACTCAATCATGAGGATGATGTGTGTCCTCATAAAATTAAGAAGGCTACCTTTGATGATGTTTACAAGAAGAGGGTAGGGAAGAAAGGTGGAAACAAGGCTGCTAAACCTAAGCATGTATTGGTTTATAAACCTAAAAGTACTCTTCAATATCAACCTATTTCTAAAACAAGAATTACTAAGGAGAATACAGACTTACCTAATGCTTCTATTGAGGGTGTTGGTGAGGCTGGTGACAAGCCTAATCATGATGAGCCCATGAATGTTTCAACTACGGTTATTAATAAGGACTCCTCTAGTTCGACTAATGTACATGGTTACTTTTCGGATGACATTAATATTGGCCAGCTGAGGAGTCTTATTGATAAGCTTATGGATGATGATAAGGTACTTGACATTAATATGACTAATGTGACGAATAGTGTTGTTGGAACTAGTAATTCGATGATTAAAACTAGTGAGGTTTTTAGCAACACTAACGTAGTATCTATGAATCATCATGTTACGAAGGATGAAAGTCTTCGGGACCAGTGTATGAAGGGTCAAGATGCCTCTGTCTTTGCTGAACCTAACGTGGAGGATAAGGCCTCGTGTTCCTACACTATTCCAAAAGAAGTGGTTTTGAGCCCTAAGGGCAGTGATCCTTATGTGGATGTGGTTACTGAAAGTGATGATGAAGTTTATGAGAACTACGATGATATTGATAATTATTCATCCAGATCCAAGATCAACAGTGGTTCTTAGAGAGACTTCAAGGTGCAATGACAAAAGAAGAAATAGTTAATTACTGATGTTTATGGCATGTCATAAACATTTTCTTTTGTGTTTCTTGTTGTTAGGTATCTTTGTTTAGCTTGTTTTTGTTTGTTAGTTGCACATGTTGTGCATTTGAGTCGCCCTGATCTGGTTGAGATGGGGGATTCACCCTCATCCTTTGTAATTCAACATTTTTTGGTGTAATGCATTTTACCAGGGTGAAAGTTCCATTTTACCCAAAAAGACAATAATTGAGAAAGCAATAAGCATTACAAATGCTAGATCAGAATAAATAAGTTAGACAATAATTGTGAAAGCAATAAGTGTCATGAATGAAAATAAAAAATAAGTGAAAGAGTCAAGAAGTAGCACAATTGTTGATGTAACACCCCCAAAAAACCCGAGGGCGCCACTCAATTGGCATCATAACACATGTAATAAATAACGGTTTATAAAACTCGTTTAATGACTTTTATTAATAAAATAATACAGTTTACAAAAGTTTAATTGTGGCAGAAATATGACCCATTAATAAAAGGTGGTCCCAGATACATCAGTGTAGTTTATGACCATGCCATGCCAAGCCCTGCCTTGATATCGTCACACTTCAAAATCAAATACCTGAGAAAACATGCTAAAAGGGTCAACTATGAAGCTGGTGAGTCCATAAGTTTATAGTAAAACATTAAAGCAATCAAGTTTGTTTTATGGACAAAAGTGTGCTCGATACACCGCGTGTAAGGAGTCTTCCAAATAAAAGTGGTTGTGTCTATTACTCGAGCTCTAAGTTCATGTTACCAAGCTACAACAGTTTCTCATGTGTGTAAGTAGCATGTCAATAAGTTTATGGTGCCCTTAGCAAGTGTGTATTCTCATTAAAACTTGAGTTCTGAACATGATATACCTCAGGAGACAAGTTGGCGCTACCAACCTGGACGGAGGCGTTACCCTCAATAGATCTATTTATAACATCTCGCTCCCCGTAGGAATTAATGGTATATGACAGGCGGGCAAGTGGGAAATAAGTTCCTTAGGCTACACTCGTAATAGTAGTTTACACAAGAGTTTCAGTTTCAGTACATAAAAGTAGTTGTTTTCCATAGAGTATTTGCCTAAAAGCAACAAATCATCAAGTAAATTGTGTAACAGTAATAGTTCATAAAGTGGTTTGCACGAAAGCAATAGTCCAGAAGGTGTTTGCATATAAGCAATATCATTCATAAAATGTTTGCATAAAAGCAGTTGTTAACCATGTATAGTTTGCATAAAAGCGATGGTTATCTATAAAGTGTTTGCATAAAAGCAATTATCATTCATAAAGATTTTGCATGTTTCTCACCCCAAAACAATTATAAATCAGGTAAAGTAGGGGCTATGAACTCACCTTAGTATGCACAAATGTAAGACATCACAACTAACATCAAGTAATAAATGTGCACGGCTCCGACACACAACCTAGATAAAAAAGCAAAAGTTTCCATATATTTGGATCTTTAAAATGCTTAAAGTATAAAAACAAATATTTTAAATATTCGTTTTATTACATTTTATGTGAAGTTTCTTGAGTTATTTTAATTGTCGATAATAATCGAAAAGAGTAGTTGTGAAAATAACTCATACGTATTGGCTCTTGGAAAAGATGAAGGAATAATGTATACGAAACTTTCGTATAAGAGTTGACTCTTATAATGACTCAAGTATACTCATGCCCAATAAGGAATAGATGGTCGACACAGTCGAGAAAGTATTGACAAGTGCTTGGGTCGAGAAGGAATGACAAAGGAAGTCAAGGATATAGCGACAAAGACAAATGTCGATAGAGAAAGTCAATTAGTACGTTTCGGCATTTACGCTATGTTTCCCCATTAGTTCGTATAAAACAAATGTGTTTTATAAATAAAGTTATGTTTGAATTTATAATTCAAACAATGAGGTTTACCACTTAAAAGGAACTCGTGTTAAGATTCTTGTTGGTTTGATATTGATAAAAGGGATTTGAATTTAAAATATAAGTTTAGAATGTTTTTATAAATTTTAGCATGTAGCGTCCATTTATACAAAGTTGCCAAGTCATTGTGACTTAATAAAACTCGTGTTGCAAAAAAATATTTCTCGACAAGTTTATTATTGACAAGTCGTTATTAGTTGAATAAAGGTTTATTGCATATTTTAGGTTTGTTACAAGTCTAATATACTAAACTCTTTACGAGTCTAATATATTGTATCGTCTCAAGTCCAAAATGTCCAATAAATGCTCATACAACTACAAACAATTATACAAAATAATCCAAGTCAAATCTTAATAGTTTTCGTCCAATAGCGTCCAAATCCAAAATCGTATCCAAGCATAGGCTTTGATAAATACTTTCAAGTCCAAAATATTTAATCCGTTAAGTATTTGTTTTGTCCAGTTGTCCAAATCAAAAACAAATCCCATATCGATCCCGGGTTATGATCCAATATATATAACCGAAACGTCATCGACTAAAAACAAGAATAATAAGTTACGTTATGTAAATAGAAAGTTCGAAAAGTATAAGACATATTAAAACAATACTTTTCGACATAATGAATATGACCAATTCGATGTTACCTAAACCGTGACTAAACGCACCCTACATGAGTCGTTGTGTCAATGATTCAAACTGAGGTATACCCTATACGGGTTGTGGAGTCGAGACACGCCACCTAAGTACCACAAAAAAATAAGCTGCTAGAATTCCTACTGATCCAAGGTTAAGACCAAATTAAATAAACGAAGATAGATATGAACGCCAGTTTAAGCTCAACATATAACATTAAATGACCAAGTAATTCCTCATCTAAATCAGAGAACCAAGGGGTACGACCCGACCCATTTCGGACAAAAACATCCCCAACAACAACCACAACCATGGCAGCTCATTACCCCTAACACAACATAAACAACCACGACCCACAACATGGTCAACTTAACTCGCCCGAGTTGAGTTGGCTCGGTTCAAATAACAAACAAACAACCTCAATTTATATTATACCACACGACTCGGATACCAAAAAACGTTTTTACCACACGAAACATGTATCGGTGTCGTTTTAATCCGCATAAAACTCAGAAAAATAAAAACAACAAGGATGAATACATGTTCAGATTAATAATGACATGAAATGAATGAGAATCGGACCCGAGTCAACTCAACTCGTGAGTTTACTCGGAGCGAGTCATGGCGATTCAAGAGCCAGAATTAAAGATCCATGCATTTTAGTTTATAAAACATAAGTTTTATTAGTTTTTATAACAAAAATCATTTAGTTTATTAGAACCCGATTAGGGTTTAGAATAAAATGAAGAAATAACGAGAAAGGTGGCGCGTGGGCTTACTATATGGGTGGAGGAGGTGAGAGGTGGTGGTGGTTCACGGCGGTGAGCGGCTGTGGAGTTCCCAACTCGACCAAACTTGCTCCTTTTTAACCCAAATGCTTAAGAATTGAAGTGAGAAGGACGATCTATGCGTTGGTATCAAAAAAATAGGTGGCCGGAATTTTGGCCGGAACCGGTGACGGCGCCAGGAAATTTTTTCGGTGGGTGGTGGAATTCTCTATATATTCTAAAAGCCGTTGAACAGTGTTTGCAAAGCAAGCATTAATTGCTAAGTTTCACAACTTGGCAAAATTAGTCCATGAGGTTTAAATGTCGTTGCAAAGTAAGTCCTGTAGCATTAATTGCTATCTATAGCAATTTGGAAAAAACAGTCCCTAAGGTTTAAGTGACGTTGCAAATTAAGTCCTGTAGAATTAATTGATATCTATAGCAACTTGGCAAAATTAGTCCCTAAGGTTTAAGTATCGTTACAAATTAAGTCCTTTGAAGCCAATTCCGCTGCATCGCGTGAGTTTCCACACTCGTTATTAGTAAAAGAGGAACCCTAAGTTTTGGCCTTATATGCCTCTAGGAAGGACCAACTGCGGACAAAAGAAAATTTCAGGGGGCGGCAATGTAAATTAACAAGGGGGCATATTTGAAACTTTAGTTTTTTTGTATATAAAAGCCTTGTGGGCCCCATTTGGCATAGCAAACAGCCGCTAAAAATTACGGGATCTGCGCCAATGCGTCCGGAATGATTTTTCTGATTAAAACGAGTATTCATATGTATAGTTTCCTCGAATTCAGTTTCATTTGTAAATCAAATTGATTTATGAGTTTTAGGTTGCGTTGGCTCGTTTAGTTCGTAGTTTTTGCGTTTCACGAGATATCCTATGGTTTTCAAGCTCAATTAGGTTCGAGAAAATTCAAAACTGAAACTTAAAGAATAATAAATGTAATTTATTATCAATTGAGTCTGGGAAAATTACGGTTTGTTATTTGAATGGAAATAAGTCCATAACGAGAGATGTATATACGCAATACGTATAAAATGGGTTGCATTGTGTTTCATTGCATAAAATGCGACACAATGAGAGTAGAAAAGAGTGGGAAATTAAAACGTGAACTTCCTTGAAGTTTTGGTATTTCATTTATGTTTTAAACGTGAGTTGAAATATTTCAGTCACACATTGAAAATGGTAAACGTGTAAAATATGTTTTCGAGTGCGTTTTTATAAAAGAAATATAAAAACGTAATTATCAGTTCCAATAGGAGTTCATTAGACTAAACCATACTTTCTATTGGTCGGTTTGTGTGTGAGCTCGTGTTTTTAATGAAGTGAGATAACTTCTCGTGTGAGTTTGAAAACTCATAGCAGGGTCAGAAAATAAAAATTTAGCATTTTTTGATAACCATAAATAGTTTAAATTGTTCCAGTGTGCGGGATAACCTCCCATGATTAAATCAAGTGAGCTTATGCTTGCTTAAAATTTAGCGTGTAATTTCATTCGTTTCTCAAAGTTTTTCCTCCAAGGAAATGATGTTCAGTTAGGTATACTCCTAAAGTCACTTCTATTCACTCGTTTCTCAAAGTTTTTGTTACCGAAAGGTATTCGAACAACCCTTTCTCTTTGTAGTTGCTCATGGCATGATATTCTGGATAGTCATTCCACATGGATGATGACGTCGAAACGTCCTACTCTGTTGTGTGATTAAAATGATTGTGTGGGTTACCTAGTAGGTTTTAGGTTCCATCATTGAAGGATGATGTTGATTGCTACTTGCAATTCGTTGGTTGATTTGGTAATGTACTTTGTACCCAATGTACGAATGCTTAAAATTGTGAGTGTGCTTTGGTCATCTATGGAGTATAAGTCGTTAAGTAGTTATAGATTTCCTACTTGAAAAAAACCTTTGTATTACAACACGCACCCTAAAACGTTCTCTCTCTTTGGGGATTTCTGGCCGCCACTTTCTATTCACTTTCCGGCCATAAAACAATTTCAAGATCGTCCTCTCTACCCTCTTTTGGGTATGCAATACGTTCTTGTGTTTGTTTTCTATTGCTAAGAGGTGGCCACTGGGATATCCGAAACCCTAACTATATTTAATCCAATCGATTTCTTTTAAATCCGTTTTTTTCTGGGACGAATTTTAATGATACTGTTTTTCTTTAGGGTTTTGGCCTATATATTTGTTTGATCGATCGTATTCTAGTTTATAACTCAAGTCGGTTTGATTATTCTTGTGATAATTAGATTGATTCATAGTCGGTTTGGTCCATGTGATATCCTAATCAATTCATTGGTACGATTCGAATGGGGTATGGTGGTCATCTTTTTGCGTGCTGATATTAAACCCTATTTTTAGGGTTTGTTTTTTATTTTGACCGCTGTTACTGGGATCTTGTGGGGCTCAATCGTTGATGATCATGAAACCCTAAATTTTTAGGATTTCGTTATCGCTATATCTATTCATTGGTTGGGTTTGGTTTCTGTTCTTTATTGCATATACAACACCCTTTTGGGTTTTGTTATTATCGTAATTGTTCGCTGGTACTTGAGGAATCTGCTGGTGACTCTGAGGTTTAGGGTCTGTTTGTCGATTTAATGTTCTACATCAGAGGCATGTGATATGTTTGTTGGTTTGAGAGAGATGTAAGTCAAGTTATTAGGGTATTCTTGTTAAAAAATACCCATTACTTTCACAGAACTGTATCGATTCATTTGTTATGTGTTCGTGTTCTGGAAGTTAGGGTTTTTGACCCTATTTGGCGATCATCGTTTCTTTTCTTATCAAACATGTTGGTGCTGTTTGGTCGGTTATACATTTAGCTGGTCTGTTTTGAGAATCGAGATAGATGAGGTAGGTACACGCTATCGGATGGTTTGCGTATGCTTTGCTTATGGCGTATGGTATTCATGCATGATGCTACTGTTGGATTGTGTTTTGGGTGTATTACATTCAAGTTCCTAATATTGATTAGGATTGTTTCGTTATACTGGAAGTTAGGGTTTATTATCCCTATTGGTTGATCATTCCATTCGTATTATGGTTCTGAATTGGTGGTGTTTGCTGGTTCGAATTTTTTGGGCTGGTATACGATGGAATCTTGGAAGTTGTGTTTCGTGGTGATTGTGTTGTGTGGTGTTTCTTGCCATACTATATATGGTCTCTATTCGTGGAAGTTAAAGTGGATTGCCATAATGATCTTGAAGGCTCAAGTGCTAGTACTTGAGTAGTATTGTTTATGTCTTATGTACTTGTGGTCATTTTTGGTAGTTCATTTTGTTATGTCATCAGTATGATATGTAAGTTATAAGAATGGTTTGTCATTCTTATATAGTGGTCGTTGTAAGTGTCCTAAGGGACTGAGGCGAGGGAACTCACCCTCGTCTTTTGTACTTCAATATGTTTTCTGGTTAATATATTTTACCAGGGTGCAGGATTACTCCCCTTTACCCAAAATAATAGATTTCCTACTTGATAATGAGGTTTTCTAAGGACTAGAAAAGTTATGCGAAGAAGCAAAGAGTTACATAGTTGGTCTCTGTGAATAGTCTGGAGTTGTAATTGTTAATGGGTTGTCCTAGGACAGTTTATGGTGTGGTTTGTCTCCTCGGTTTTAGTATGTGGTACGAGATAAGATTGTATTCAGGTGGTCAAGTTTTGTAGAAATCTATTTGATTTCTATGGTTACTTAGGGTGAAGGTTCGTAAGTCGTATTCCTTCCGACTACACATGTATAAATGGTTGTGCACAGCACTAGATTCTGACGATAGTCAGAGGTTGTTTGTTTGACAGTCGGATTCTTTGAAATCGAAAGAAGCAAAGTAAGGTTACGTATTTCTAGAGTTGAGTTTCGTACAACTCTTAAGGTCGTTACTGTAGGTATTTCCTATTGATTGAGGTTATGCTCATTGGTAGATTGTCTTATGATGGCTAGTTGGTGTCACCCGTCCTTTCGGATTTGGATGATGTGAAAATAGAAAGTTGTTGACTTTGATCAAGTTTTCGGAAAAAAAAACTTGATGAATGTAGCGAAAGTTGATGAACTTCAGCTTTTGTAAAGAAGAACTTGTTAAATAAAGTTTTTAGTGACAACACATAATCGTTTCCAAGCATGTCCTTTATGTGAGTTTAGGAGTTGCTTCTTAGACGCAAGTAATTCTAATACATCAGCTTTTGTAGATGATGTATCAGTTTTTGTAGATGATGAATCCGTTTGTTCCTTAGCAATCCCATTTAAATGTTTATTGTTTGTTGTTTCAAGGCAAAGTGTTCCAAAGGTTTTGCCTAGTGAGTAAAGGAAAGTCACTCCTCGAATGGTTGATGATGAATCCCTATTCATCAATAAAGCGTGGATTGGAGGAGATTGTGACAGGGTAGGATTGTGACGGGGTAGGATTGTGACAGATATGCATTATACAATAATGCGGGGGTTGTTATATGAAAATTTTGGGGGGAGGGTTACCAAGAACTACTTCAAACATAATTCCAGTATAACTACTCTTAGTATTGCAAAATTCACCTCTGAGCCGAACATAGGTGATCAGTCTATGTCCACTGTCCCTGGTCGAATAAAGGCTATCAGTCTATATTCCATCGAAGTTTAATGAATTTTGAAATGCTCAGCTCAGTTATACTAATCGTATGTTCCAATACTTTTAAGAGTTGTTTTGAAAGACTGAGATAAGTGACCAAACTCGAGGTCGAATAATAAGTTCATGTAGAATGAGGCGAGTATTCCAACTCGAAGGTGCATGATAGGTTCATGTAATGGAAGGCATAACACTGAGGTTACAATCCAATCAGTATATATGAGTATGAGTAAACGGGGTAAGACATAGTCTGTGACAAAGTCGGTATACGTATGTAAGTATATAGCAAATACTTAAAATAAGTAGTATGTGTTAAATAAACATAGTTTAGCATATAGCTGAGTAATGACACAAAGTTGTGTTAAATAAACATCAAGTAAATAGTGATCATAATATATAATTTATGCTAAGTAAAGTAGTGAGCAAGGCAGGCTCGCATGTGTTTGGTTATAGGTAAAGTTTTTCGTAAAATTGGTCATAGTTTAGGACTTATTTATGCCTAGTTCTCTATAACAAAGGCTCTGATACCATTCTGTAACACCCCCAAAAAACCCGAGGGCGTCACTCAATTGGCATCATAACACAAGTAATAAAGAACGGTTTATAAAACCCGTTTAATGACTTTTATTAATAAAATAATACAGTTTACAGAAGTTTAATTGTTGCAGAAAAAGGCCCATTAATAAAAGGTGGTCCCAGATACATCAATGTAGTTTATGACCATGCCATGCCAAGCTCTGCCTTGATATCGTCACACTTCAAAATCAAATACCTGAGAAAACATGCTAAAAGGGTCAGCTATAAACCTGGTGAGTTCATAAGTTTATAGTAAAGCATTAAAGCAATCAAGTTTGTTTTATGGACAAAAGTGTGCTCGATACACCGCGTGTAAGGAGTCTTCCAAATAAAAGTGGTTGTGTCTATAACTCGAGCTCTAAGTTCATGTTACCAAGCTACAACAGTTCCACATGCGTGTAAGTAGCATGTCAATAAGTTTATGGTGCCCTTAGCAAGTGTGTATTCCCATTAACACTTGAGTTCCAAACATGATATACATCCAGAGACAATGAAGGATCTTGGTTTGATATACACAAGGTGCGGCGCCTTTAGGTTAAATGGTTTAGAGAGAGAAAGAAGGAGAAGATGGGAACCCTAGAGAGACAAAGAAAAATATATTATGAAGCTCCAACCCTTTGCCTTGGAGGGCAAAGGGTATTTATAGGGTACAAGCATAAACGCCTACTTTAGGCTGTGGATCAGGCATACAGTGGGTAAAGACCCGTCCGTCCTCCACGGTGTTACAAAGTAATCTAAATACTAACACTGAATAACTACGACTACAAGCTTTCTAACGAGTATACATACTTGAGGTGACTGACACTTTAAGTATTGTATTTGCTAAATCCCAACAATCTCCCCCTAAGGGAGGTCACCTCAACTAGACCTCAACTTACAATGATTACAAACTGATATGACATTTCGTTGTTCTTGGTTTCTTTGATTCAGCACTTTTGTTATTCAGCTCGTAGTCTTTGATTCATCATGTTCTGCATGTTTTGAAAAATCGAGTGGATGTCTTAAACTGATCCACGTGATGTATGAGTCTTTGAACCAGCTTTGAAATTATCAGCAATCATAAATCCCTGACTATTCCTTTGTGGTGTAAGATAAATGTGATGTTGTGACTTTTGGACCGACATGCTCACATTCTGGATCATGATATTCTTCTTATCAGAGTAGCGGAAGCTTTTGTTGATTCATGATATTTGCAGCAGCGAAGCAAAAGCATGGAGTGAAAATATCAGAGTCATTGATGCACTTATCATGATTTCTTTAGAGATGAGTGTATTGAGTGATCATGTGGCTATGGATTGACCGCATCATTCTGATTAGCTGCAAACGTCGGGCGTACCTGCATAGAACAGTTAGCAATAAATCGCACGAAAGTGTCTTTGAACACTTTCGATGAATTGAGGTACACGGCCCACGGTTCCCCGTTGATCAGTACAAGTACTGCCTGTGATCAGGTATAATTTTGAAGAATTTCCTTGACAGGGTTTCGCAGCTGCTCTAGCTGTTCTCAAACCGGAACGTCTCAAAGAAGACAACACGGAGTGAGTGAACCAGCGAATATAAATTTACTGATTGATGAAAAGAGATTTGAAACACAATCGTGTATTGCTCAATCGAAAGGGTTTTGCAATACAACAAAGGTTTTATGGAAAATCAATTATCAATCATAAATACCCTTTAATTTTGAAATATTCGTACACGGTCGATGTGCTAAAGAAAAGAGTTTTTAAGCACAATGACCGGTTTTTCAAAGGTATCCGTCAATCCGTTTCCTGGACCAAGATTGATTCATGAATGAATCGCCCCA
Organism: Chrysanthemum seticuspe; assembly: GCA_019973895.1. NCBI lineage: Eukaryota > Viridiplantae > Streptophyta > Magnoliopsida > Asterales > Asteraceae > Chrysanthemum > Chrysanthemum seticuspe. Next base: position 86,537,927 of record BPTQ01000002.1, on the reverse strand, counting down.
TTGTTTCTATCCAGTTGTCACAAGTTTGATCTTTTGCAAGATCTCACATGTCACCCACCAAGAGCTTGTTTGATGTTGGCTCTAGAAGGATTTCCATCTTCATCGTGAATATGTTTGCATATCACTCGAATGTTCTGGCAATACCACAAGGATAATGCGTAGGACTCATAATATGTAATCTCCCTTTCCACATTGTGTGAAACAGAGAGTCTTCATGAACAGTGTCCTAATGAGATTTATTGATGATCTCGTGGTTCTAGACTCAATTTGTGCATATTTGGATCCTATATCGGAGACTAGGGAGAGGGTCTCCTCCTTCAATATCAACAATCTCTAAGAGAAAGTCGATAGATAATGTTGGTTCCCCGTGAGAATGAAACAAGTCCTTTTAAGAGGAACTTGAGTGGCTTGGGAAGATTAGTGCAGTGCGTCACTGGGTCCATGACGTCTTGTCTTCAATACTAGTGTTACCTTAGTAACAACCAGTAGCATATGTATTGAACCCGGTTTCTGCCCTAATGTTGAATATATGGAGGGCTATTTGTTTTCACCCTTTTCTCATTCAATTCTTTTTCATTCTTCAACCCCTTCAGTGCTTACCGAGACTTCATAGCTAGAACATTGTTGGGTTTATTCCAGTACTAGCTCTGTCTCAGTCTGCACTCTTCCCATATCTCACTTTTCTCCTTTTTTCATCATACCTAAGGACTCTACACTATCTAGTGGATTGTCCCTGGGTAGATCCCTCCGGTTCTGGCGGATCGTGGGAACAAATACCTAACCTCACCATCCTTATAACACCGTACATGAAGTGAATTTGATCGGTCTATTTGGTATTGTTCATCTGCCATTGGAACCAATTGAAAACCATTTGAAAATCAATCCAGATACTTAAGATATATTATCAAAGCATTTTGTACCTGAATTGTTTTTGATATTTTTAGAATAAAAGCTCCCCCTCAACATGTGCATCAAGTATTTGAAATCGTTTCGCACACCGAGGCAAGAGACAGAAATAACTTGTTTGATTATCATTTTCAAAAAGATATCAATCTAAAAGATATCAACATCACTTCCCTAATTAAATAAAGTAGATAAAGCATTTCCGGGAAGGATGAGGTTTTCAAAATCTTGCTCCCCCTCAATATGTGCCTTAAGGTTTGAAAGAGTTTTAGCACATACTAGAGGGAACCTGCACATTGATCACGATTCAACATGTTGAGGTTTAAGATAAATGCTCCCCCTCAACATGTGCATGGAATTTCTTGAAATCGTTTGGCACATGTGGGAAGAAGAGCTTGAACATCCTTATAAAACCATTTACTGATTAATCAGTTTAAATCTAATTTAAAGCACAAATTCTCCCCCGATCACAATTATCAAATAATTTGAGATTTGTGATCTCTGTAGATTTAAATTGATTTTGAAAGGTTTTAAAGGAGAATTGTGACTTGATAATGAAAGCGTTTTAACTGATAATGATCAGATTTTAAGACTTTAAACTCCATTGATTAAACATGCATGATTATCTTTTGAAATCAATTGAATGACAAATAACTTTTTGATTTAATTGAAATCATTCTCCCCCTCAATCAATGACGTAAGTTGTTGATTGATGGATAGGTATTTTAACAAACTTTAAGTCCAGATGATTTTCAAACTTGAGATCGAGTTATTGTATAAATCAATTAGTTTTCATTAGATAAATGTCTATAGAATCAGAGCATAAGATTTGAAAAATATGATAAAGCATGGCTCTGTTCTTTCTTTGAAAAACGGGTTACTATCTGAAATAACAATAAACCAATATTTTTCTCCATCTCGTTTTTTTTTAAGAGATCGAACTTCATCTAGAGACCCGTACCATTCTTTGAGTGGCAACTGAAAGTCCGTAGATGTTATCGAACCGACAAGAAAAACATGACAAATAAACAATATTTTTTGAAGATTTTCAAGATTTTCTGATTTTTATGGATTTTGAAAAGTTTTATATTTTTATATTTTCGTTTTGTTGGTTTTATATTTTTGTATTTGGTTTTTGAAAAGATATATACAAAGAATAGATAGAGTCGAACACCTTTACTCCTCGACGTCTTCCTGAAGACGTTTGAGCGTTTCTGGTTGAAGGCTCTTTAAGCCTAGTCGTGGAAGAATGAACTCAAAACGTTCTCGAGGAAGAGCTTTGGTGAAGATGTCTGCTAGTTGATATTCAGTCCTTACGAAGTATAATTCAACCACACCTTTTTCAACTTGTTCCCTGATGAAGTGATGTCGAATGTCGATGTGCTTTGCTCGAGAGTGTTGAACATTGTTGCAGCAGAGAGCAATGGCACGTTTGTTATCACAGTACATAGGAACTTTGTTGAATACAAAGCCATAGTCAGATAATTGGGATCTCATCCATAAGATTTGAGCACAACAAGATGACATGGCTATGTATTCAGCCTCTGTAGAGGATATGGAAGTGCTCATTTGTTTCTTTGAAGACCAGCTCACAAACTTATCACCTAAAAATTGAACACCACCTGACGTACTTCGACGTGTATCTTGACATCCTGCATGGTCAGCATCTGCATAGGCCATTAGTGACATACCGGAGTCCTTCGGATACCAAAGTCCCATATTAATGGTTCCTTGGAGATACCGAAAGACCCGTTTAACCGCTTCAAGGTGCTTTTTGATAGGCTTAGCCTGGTATCTAGCACACATGCATACAGCGAACAAAATGTCTGGTCTGCTGGCTGTGAGGTACACCAGGGATCCAATCATACTTCAATATTTTGTTTGATCTACTATGATCCCTGAGTGGTCCTCATCCAGTTTTGTGCGCTCCACCATAGGAGTGTCAACAGGGTCACTTGAGGTAAATCCAAATTTCTTTAATATTTCATTAGCGTATTTTGATTGATTTATAAAAATGCCTCTGGGACTTTGTGAAATTTGTAATCCCAAGAAAAATGACATTTTTCCCATCATTGACATTTGAAATTTGGAGCCCATCTCCATAGAAAAACGGTCACATTCATTTGGGTCAGTCGAGGCAAAAATAATATCATCAACATAAATTTGAACGTGAATTAAGTGTTTGCCTGACTTTCTGGTGAACAGTGTTGGATCGACTGCTCCTTTGCTGAATCCAGTGGATAGAAGAAACTTTGATAGCGTATCATACCATGCCCTTGGAGCTTGCTTCAAACCGTAAAGGGCCTTTTTCAAGCGATAGACATGAGTAGGATGCTCTGGATTCACAAAACCTTCTGGCTGGCTGACGAATACCACTTCTTTAAGATCTCCATTAAGAAAGGCGGTTTTCACATCCATCTGATAAACTACCATGTTTTTGCTAGCAGCATTAGCCAGGAAGATTCTGATGGCTTCAATACGTGCAACAGGAGCAAAAGATTCTTCAAAGTCGATTCCTTCTTCCTGACGGTAACCTTTAGCAACTAACCGTGCCTTATTTTTCAGAACTTCGTCGTGCTCATCAAGCTTCACTTTGAAGATCCACTTGAGAGCAATGATCATTGCACAATCAGGAGCTGGTACTAATTCCCATACATCTAGTCGATCAAACTCATGAATTTCTTCTTGCATTGCATTAAACCAGCTGTCCTCAGACATTGCAGTTTTAACATCTTTTGGTTCGATCTTAGAGAGTACTGAGTTGAAGAAGCACCATAAGGCATCAGTAGCTAATTGTTTTCGAGTGGATACAGGACGAGAAGGATTCCCAATGATGTTATCCAATGGATGGTTATGTGTCCATTTTCTAAGATGTTCGTGTGGTTGTTGTTGAAGGACTGATGTAGCAGAGTTTATATCCCCTGATGAAGATGGTTCAGGAGTAAAGATGTTTTCAAATGGAGCATCTTCGGGAGTAGCAAAGGGATTAACTTCATCATTGGTGCCAGACACAATTCCATGATGTACATTCGATGATTGATGATTTGTTGATGAGACAGAGTGATCAGCAGCAGGCGCTTCTTGACTTAATGATATTAAAACTGTTAGGTCACTAGTTTTACAAACACAAGTTATAGAGAAAGAGATAAAGGCGATTGAACAAGTAAAACCACACACACACACGAGATACTATGACCGGTTATGAATAAGATGTATGTGAAAGAAAAACTTGAACAACCAACCCTCAGGTGAGGGTTATTACATGGTTTATATAGGGAAGGAGCTAGGGCAACACTCCCTCTCCTTCCCTATTCCTTATTGGGCTTGGGCCTAAGCTTATGGGCCTTCTACATAAGCTTGACCTTAAACAAACATAAAGGCCATAGTAAAGCTACCTATTACATATGAAATATAAATACTTGAAATACTGTTTAGGAGTGATTCCAACAATCTCCCCCTCAAGTATATATGAATGTAAACGGTGAAGGCGTTGATGTAATAGTAGCTGTGACGTCTTCTGACATTCTTCTTTCTTGTGAGAGGAATTGTCTTGATTCGAACAATCTCCCCATTGTAGAGAGATAGTTATCTTTGAACAGTTATGCTTCGACGTCATCTTTAACTTTGTTCTTTGATCATTGTTCTTTGTGGTGAAAGTGATAGTATGTTGTTGTCTGCCTCAGTCTGCTTCAGGTCTGCTTCGCTGCTCCAGTGTCTCCACGTCATTCTTCAACATGCTCACACGCTCTTTGACGTTGGAAATCAATACTGATGAAGTTCTGTAAGTCTTTGACTTTGTAGATTCTTTGATTGATGAAGAATCATTCTGACTGTTGTGTTGCATTCGAATAGAACTTCCATTAGTGATGAAGTTGGCGTGAGCATGAGAAGAATCAGCACGATCATTCCGCTCCAGAGCTTCCATAAGAAGAAAACATTTCAAACGGTTAGTAATAAGCGGTTTCCGGCACTTACAAGTTTGAACTTCGAGAGTGTTAACAGCATTGTGTGAAAACACAACTCTAATTCTTACAAAGGCCGTTCCTGAACTGGAGTCCCACAAGTGAGATAACGCGATGTACCGAAGTACATCTACAGTTCAGATGAGTCGCTGAGGTACACCGAAGCATCACCTCACGACTGTAGACCGTTTGAGACACACTCCGCGTAATCCACGGGGAGTTACCGAAGTGACCTGCTGTCAGGGCTGTTTGATGTTGACCCTGGCAGGAGTTTCCATTCAATCACTGAGGATCACAGATGTGAACCTCTCATAAATGTTCTCGACAGATTGCTAAGATCTGTGAAGGACTCGATATGAACCACTGATAATCTTATTTGTTGATCATCAAGTGATTAAATTTCAAGTGTTCCTAAGAGATCTTTTGATGAATCTCGTGGCTCTAGACTCAATAGTGCGTTTTGGTTTTCCTGAGCGGAGACTAGGGAGAGGGTCTCCTTCTTCAATACCAGCGATCTCTAAGAGAAAGCCAATAGTTTACGTAGGGTTCCCTGTGAGAATGAAACAAGCTTCTGTTGAGAAAAACTTGAGTGGCTAAGAAGGTTTAGTGCATGCGTCACTGGGTCCATGACGACTTTTAATCTTCAATACCGGTGTCACTAAGTGACAACCAGTAGCATATGAATTGAACCCGGTGTCTGCCCTAAGTTGAATAATCTGGAGGGCTGTTTCTTTTCACCCTTTACTTTACATTTCTTTTTGATTCTTCAACTCCTTCTTTCTCCGATTCTCATTTTCTCCTTTTTATAATCATTCCTAAGGACTTCTAACACTAACTAATGGTAGTGTCCTTGGGTAGATCCCTCCGGCTCTGGCGGATCATAGGATGGTTATTCCTAACCTTAGTCACCTTATAACTCCATGACTAACCTATGTTTGCCATTAAAACCACTGTTTGTGAAAAATATCTCTCAAAGGGTTTGTTAATGAAAAACATGTTTGAACCATAGTGAGAGATGATGTTTTGCATAAATACTCCCCCTCCACATGTGCTTAATAGATTTAATGGTTAAATGCACAGTGAGGAAAGAGCGCGCACTTTTTTTGAATTGATCCACTGAAGATAGACAATCCCCCGCGAGACACGGTTACGTTGCTTAGTTAAAGAGTTACATTGTCAGCTTTTAGGTGACAACTGACTCTAATAACTACCTTGAAGGTGTAGACAAACCTCGAAAGGTTGTCATACCCGTCAGAGTTCATGTCTATCAAGAGTTTCTCGAATGGTACTTTCTACTTGGACAAGTCCTTTGCGAGACACGTTTACATTACTAGCGAACTAGCTTGAAATTATTACCCGTCCAGGACAAGTCTTTTCGAGTTACAAACAGTTTAGTACCGTCAATTCGTTGGTTAAGTCTGAGGTACACAGATTCATTTGCATACTGCACAACATATTTCTTATCACACAAAATTTTCTCCCCCTCAAAAATGGCATATAAAAATGTTATTTTTGAACGGTTGAGAATAAATATGACCATTACGAGTGTTGCGGGAAGAGTGACCACTGTGAACAATTTGTGAACAAAGTTATCATCAAATACTCCCCCTCAACTAGTGATATAAACGGTTGAGGTTTTAAAATTATATGGGGAAGTACTTGTCTTTTTGAGCAAAACCTAGAAAAATGAAAGATTTGATAGGTTTTACTCAAAAATAAGAAGCTTTCGCTCCTTTTATAAGGATTGTGGCACTGAGGCGTACCATAGGGTCCTTTCTTGATAATTACGGGTTGTACACTGTTATGTGTGCACAAGCCATTGACATATGTAATCACACATCCAAAATTATATGAAGGAAACAATTCTAGGGGTACCAGGAAGTGCAGTGATGTTCCCAGGAGTGCGCACAGGGCGTTGAAAGCCGGTGATGTTTCTCCTGGGTCGACCACCAACATAGCTCTCCAATCGTCTGAACTGATCCCTTCTGAACAACCATTCATCAATCATGGTGATGATTCGTCTCACATCCCTCCTTTCCTGAGAATTCCAGCGCTTAGGAGACCCAACTTTTAGGCGTATATCCTTCAACCTGTACGCCAATCCATCCCTAACCAGCTTCAAGGTATGATCCCCGAATTTGTGGAGCTCACTACACGCCATTAAGCAGTTTCTTTGAAGTTCACTATGGTAAACAACGCCGAAAGGTTTGCTGATGAGTGTATATTGAGGTAGCTGGTTAAGATCGGGAAGAGTAAGCGTTGGAGGAGTGAGGTTAACATACGTCTGATAAGATTCAACAGCCATCTGGATATCTTCAACACGTTCTTTGATCACGATGCGTCTAATGAAGATGAGAAGTGACTTGATAAATTCGCGTTGAACTTCAGTCGAGAATTGTCTCATACGACCCTGTACTTTGGCAAGGTACATGTCTTCGATGTCGTTGAGGGACAAGTTCTCAAATTCAGCCTCGGAGAATCCATAGTCCTGTTCTTCTTGTCATTTGACTATGATATTCTTCAAGAATGTGTAGTCCCACTTAGATTTGAGATCAACGTGTTTGATGGCCACGATGTCCTTAGAACTGTACACTGCGTGTTGAGACTTCTGAACCAGGCAGCTTCTGTAGTAGATTCTTCGGCGTTCAGGCCAATGATGAATCCCATACAATGCATCTTGGTCGTATGCTTGCACGTTGTCAGAAAACAAGTGATTTGCACGTTCCTCGATAGCTATGCAGTTTGAGTAAATAGCCACTGGGAATGGAAGAGTCAATGATGTAGCGTATTTTCGCGAACCATCGCTACCGTGTAAGAGAAAATCCAGGTCTCTATTAAAAAAGTATCGGAAGGGAATCCGTGGTTCGTCTGCTTGGCCAATGGTCGGTAGGGGTTTGGTCCAGTCGGTGTAGTATGGAGGGTTGTCCCTTTATGTGAAGTCAATGTTTGCTTCCGGATTGAGCCAATCCATGTTGTTAGACATAGCTCGAGCGATGTTCTCAAGATGATATTCGACCTCGAGGGCGCTTTCAGAGCTGTCTTGTAGAAGTTGAAACGCTTCATTCTTGATTCGCTTCAACTCAGATTTCGTCATTTTCTTCACATGGAACTTTTCTTGCAAAAGTTTTGCGTGCTCCAATGTAGAACCGTCTACCAAGTCTTGACCTTCATCAGGGTAGGGAGTTTGATTGACAAGTGTGGAGAACCATTCAAACTCTTCGGTTTTATAGTCATCTAGCCATGATACGACTTCAGGCTGAGTCGTCTTCTTCTTCTTTTTGGAAGGCCTTGATGATGATACTGGTTTCTGCACTTGTTTGGGTGAGGTGGGTTGTTGTCGGGGCTCAAGGACCTCTTCATCGTCACCACCCGTATACTCAAAGTAATCACCTGTTTTATGAGTCAGGGGTGGTAACTCGGAATCGTCCCGAGGTTTATCAGTAGAAGACCGAGGTGAAGGAGACTTTTGTTGAGAAGAAATCTGTGGTGGAGGAGGTGGCATCGAAGTAGATTCACCAGACTGCTTCTGACGTTTAGTTGCAGAGTCCTTGTCCTTATCATCGTCATCTCTTGATCGTTTGGGTTGATCAGCTGACTCCTTGCATGATGATCTGAGTTGAAAATCAAGTAGATTTTCGAAAAATTTAGCTTCATCCGAAGTAAACGTTCCAGATCTCTTTGACATTTGCATCACTAGTTTAGCGATTAACTCAGATTCAGAGAGATCAGCTTCTTTGGCCATTGTGTGTTTAACCAATGCGACGATGTTAGGGGTGAGTTGTCTGGAAAATACTTCTCTAGTCACACCGGGGACAGTGTCGAGAAGAAACTTGTGGGTATGATCTCTTGCTGTCTTCTCCAGTTCCTTTTGGACTTTAGGAACGATATCCAGAAGGTACTTGTTAGTGTAACCTTCGATCATTTAGTTCAGTTCCTCTTTACGATGACTCTTCATGAACTTCTGAACAAATTCCCTTTCTTTCTCCATCTTGTCTTTCTCATCATTTAAGTACTGAATTTGGTCAGCAAACCAATTCAGTTTTCTGTAAAGTATGTCCTTCTTTCTGACTTGTTGGACAGCTTTCACAATTCTTTCATGAGTCTGAGAAATCCAAGATTTAGGTGGTTTCTTCACGGATTTGGATGATGATCTGGTTGACTTCGTTGATGGTGGTGGTGATGAGTGAGATGATGAGTCTGATGATGATGAGATGTGAGGAGACTTGGGGTCCTTAGGCGGTTCAGAAGTTTCCTTCTGTGACTGTGTGGGACTGCCCAGAAGCAACTTGTCATAATCATCATCTTTATCTTTCTCAGACTTCTCAGTTTCAGGGTTCTCAAACTCATATACGATAGTATCCTCCACAGGCTGTTGTTGTTGCAGAAGAGTGGTGGCACCAGATCCCTTACCGGGTCGATTAACCGTATCAGGATCTGGTGAGGAGTGGGCAGCACCACTTGATCCTCCGGGGCCACCCATTTGATCTTTAGCAAATTCTTCAGCCTTTTGAAGGTGTCTGACGTTGTGAAACTTCTTCCTGTATGATTGATCCAGTTGCTCTTCTTCATCTTCAGAGCTTTCATCATGTGACACAAGTGCAGGAGTCTTCCCTTTTCCTTTATTAGTTTGAGGACTTGGAGGTTTTGGTACTGAGGGATTTTCATCCTTTGCAGTTTCAGAGTATGTGATCTCTTCATCTGTGTCAGTAGCATCAGAGTCCTCGTCCCTGAGCTGTCTTTGCGGTTCAGGTGAAGGGATCGGAGTGGCTTCCTGAGAAGGAACTTTTTTCTTAGGGGTAGGTTTCCTCTTTGGAATAGGTTTCTTCTTTGGAACATTCCTCTGACTATCTGAACTTGTGACACTTCCAGCACTTCCTTTTCTGGTTCTCCTTACAGGTGTTCCAGAAGATTTTTCGTCGAGATGACCAACTTTGCCTTGTCTGACTGCTTCCAGATACCTTTTGTACGTTTCGAGCTTTCTGACATCTTCAGTTAGAAGGAAATCTGGCAGCACAGCACCTTGTTTCTTTGTAGACGTTTCCTTGATTCTGACAGATAGAATAGGTTCCGTCAACATATCGTGATTGTCGGGGTCATTGAGCCTCTTGGGAATATCAGGATGAAGTCCAAGTGCTCTCTGGATCAACAATTTAGTATATCTGATGTAGGGAATCTTTGAGCCAAGTTTGTTGAGAAATGACATCATGTCATCCCAAATCAGAGCTTCGATAGCGATGTGTTTCATGTTGACCAATGCCCAGAATATTTGCAGTTCCATGAGCTTAGGGTGCTCATAGCCACTGTCACGACCAGAAACAGACTTGGTGATGATCATGTAGAGAGTTCTCCAGGGTTGAGGAATACTCTTAAGCTCTACGTGAGAATGCTTGGTGATTACTCCTGTAGCCTCGTCATAACCGATATCGATTAAGAATTGGAGAGTGAGCTCTTCAACAGGTGTGGCATATAGTTTGGTTGGATCGAATTCAGGAATTAGGAGAACAGCCCTTAAGTCTGCAGGTGTGATGGTGACTCTCGTGTAATGGTGACTTGTTTGTGATTCAGAGTCACCGTCACAGCAGTCTGTCCTTTGACCCTTTCCATAGTGTTCCAGAACTGTTGGATGTAGATCTCAGGAACAGTTGCAGAGTGAGTAAGCATGTTCTGATACGGATGAGTCCTCAGAATATCAATAGCAATTAGACACGAAGATTCTGAGCAAGTAAGGGTGTCAAAGTCAACACGGAGATTGTTCTTTCCTATCTTCATTGGATAGCCATGAGGATAGATATCAGCAATGGAGAGAACTTCAGATGCATCCACATTCATTTGTTCAGCCATGTTGTTATCTGAAATAACATTAGCCAAAAGAACCAACATATCGAAAGACATAATGTTAGTCAACAGAAGGTCTTATTGTCTAGTTATTGAATGTACAGTGTCAATGATTGTTACGAGTCCTAAGTCACTTGTATGTTCAATAGTTCAATGAAGTAGTGAAATGTTTCGTGAGTTAGTTAACTTTAAGTTTTAAAGTTTATTTTATCACTTATTGTTCACAACATATCAAACAATTTAAGTATATTAGTGACATTATTGGATTCGTGACGATATGATTAGTTTATTTACAAGTTTGTACACGTAACAATTCATAACGAAGGTGTGATCCAGGCTTATGCGTAGGATAGGTAGAGTTATGCGTAGACAGAAATGATATATGCGTAGGCGTAAACTTACGCGTAGAATCCTAACTTACGCATAAGAAGTGTTACGCATAGGAAAAGGGGACCTTATGCGTAGAGCTTATGCGTAGGCATATATTAACCTTACGCGTAAGGCTACTCGTAAGAGTTGACCTTATGCATAGAGGTCACTGTTTACGCATATCCTTCACAGGATACGCGTAGTCCCATATGTAGAACCTTATGCGTAGAAGCTACGCGTAAGACTAATCTTACGCATAACAAGCTACGCGTAAGGTGATCCTTATGCGTAGAGTAACAACAACCTTGATTCTGAATATTAAGTGTAGCAAGCCTGAAACAAAGCATCATATCATCAATTTTAACACATAACATTCATTTTATGACAGATCATAACACAATTGGACAGTTTAACAGTTATGCGTAGAAAATCTTACGCGTAGTCTAAACCGTAATAGTTCAAAGTTTACGCATAAAAATTTTAGCCATAGGATTTGCACTAAAGTGTTTCTGGGAGGACTAAGAAGCGTGTAGAGTATGTTTATCCAAGTTTTAGCATCAAATAAGCCATGGATCATAAATACCCAATTCGTATGAACTAGAACCCTAATTTTCAATTAATGATTCCATAGTGTTTCTGGGTGATTTCTGGGTTTATCTATGCTCAATTCAACTTGAAAGCAACCTCATACAACAATCTTTATCACCAAAAACGTTCTTATATGAAAACACCCAATTTAACGCATAAACCCTAATTTTGAAAATCAATCAATTCGTGTTTCTGGGTGTGTTTAAACGATGAAAATGTATTCATTGATGTAATAATAACATTTTGGCACTATCCTTTTACTCATAAACACACAACTTTGATCATGTGTTCATACTTTACGCGTAGAACACAAAAAACCCTTCTAGGCGCAAATCTAACCGTTAGTTTGAAAAACGATTCAAGACCCATGTTTAGATTGTTGCATAGAATGTATAAACACTTACAAATTGATGATCGAAAGCACGGATTTGTTAAACGATTTTGGATCGTGGATGATATATAGGTGAAAGTAATAAATGTGAAAGGTTAAAGTTAGGTGGAGGTATTTTATTAAAAATGACTTTGTGCATTTGGCAGTTTTGGTCCCTCCACCTTTTCCTTTTTCAAACAAAGCCATTCAACTTCCATTTTGGTTATCAAACAAAGATTTTTTTTTTTTTTTTTTTTTTTTTTAGGAAAGAAACATGACGACACTCCCCCTCGACTTGAGAAAAATAATGAAAGGTTATTAATTTAAGTCCGAGGAGTGTCTTTGAACCAGAAAATGTACCACCATTTGTAAAAGAATCAACCGAGATATGAGAACATGCAAGTACACAGATGTTTAGAAAAAGTTAAGAGATTATTTTCTCCCCCTCAACACTTGATCGGAAAAATACTGAATTTTGAAAGATTAAATTGTTGACGGAAGAAATGTACTTGCCATGTTGAAAGAAAGATAGATTAGGAGAATATTTTTTTGTTGTTTTATTGGATTTTATATTTTTGTATTTTGTTTTTGAAAAATTATTTACAGAAGATGTTTTGGTGTTTGACAGGTTTTTAAGACTGTTTTAAGAGGTCATCCAATTCCTCTAGAGTCAAACACCTCATACCAATTCGGTGGACCAACTCATTAAACCTAGCGGGAGGCAAGGCTTTGGTGAGCAGATCTGCCAATTGGTATTCAGTACCCACAAAGTATAATTCAACGGTACCCTGTTTCACGTGGTCCTTGATGAAATGATAGCGTAGATCGATGTGCTTTGATTTCGAGTGCTGAACAGAGTTGCACGAGATGGCAATGGCACTCCGATTGTCGCAGTACATCGGGATTCTGTCAAATACGTAACCATAGTCTTTGAGTTGTGTTCTCATCCAGATGACTTGAGCACAACACGCGGACATGGCTACATATTCTGCTTCGGTTGATGACAGCGATGTACAATCCTGCTTCTTTGATTGCCAAGACACCAGTTTATCACCGAGAAATTGTAGAGCTCCTGAAGTACTTTTTCTTGAGTCTAAGCATCCTGCGTGATCAGCGTCTGAAAAAACGATTAGTTCAAAACCAGAATCCTTCGGATACCAGATCCCCAAGTTAATGGTTCCCTTGATGTATCGGAGGATTCTTTTAGCCTCAGAGAGGTGGGTTTCAGTTGGTCGCGACTGCTAACGGGAGCATAGATAAACGGCAAAATCAATATCAGGTCTGCTAGCTGTTAGATACATGAGAGACCCAATGATACTTCGGTATTTGGTAGGGTCAACCAATTTCCCATGTAAATCAGCATCTAATTTCTTGGTATGAGCCATTGGTGTGGCATAAGTGTCACAGGTTGTCATTCCAAATTTGTTTAACAGTTCAAGGGCATATTTGGACTGACTCAAGAAAATACCACGGGGTGATTGATGAACTTGCAGTCCTAGAAAGAACGTAAGTTCACCCATCATGGACATTTCAAAATTTTTATTCATTAGTTTTGCAAAAGCGGTTGAAAACTTTTTATGTGTCGACCCAAAAATGATGTCATCCACGTAAATTTGAACAATTAAGATATGTGCCCCGTGATATTGTATAAAAAGAGTTGGGTCAACCGAGCCTTTGGTGAAATTATTGGCAATGAGGAAAGATGATAGCTTATCGTACCATGCCCGAGGGGCTTGTTTGAGACCATAAAGAGCTTTGTTCAGTTTGTAGACATGATTCGGGAACTCAGGATCAACGAATCCATCTGGTTGGCTAACATAGACCGTTTCTTTAAGTTGTCCATTGAGAAATGCTGTTTTGACATCCATCTGATAGACCGTCATATTCATATGAGCAGCGAACGCGAGAAATATCCGAACAGCCTCAAGACGAGCAACCGGAGCAAAAGATTCTTCAAAGTCTATTCCTTCTTCCTGACGATAGCCCTTAGCAACTAGACGTGACTTGTTTCGGATGACATTCCCTTCAGCATCCAATTTGTTTTTCCAAATCCATTTTAGACCAATGACGTAGACCCCTGTTGGTCTTTCAACCAGTTCCCATATTCAAGACGTTTGAATTGGTTGAGTTCTTCCTGCATGGATTCAATCCAGTTGTCTTTTGTCATTGCATCTTTAATGTTTTTAGGCTAAGATTGGCAGACAGTGAGAGCATAAATGCAATGTTCACCATCTGTGTGAAGACGTTGTCTCGTAACGACTGGTTGATTCGGGGTTGCCAATAATGTTAGCCAGAGGATGGTCTTTTGTCCATCTATGTGTAGAGGGTTGATGTTGGTATACATTGTGCAGATTCTGTGGATTCAAATGGTTTGTTGAAGATTTCGCGACATCTGGTGCAGCAGTCTCATTAGCAAACGGGTTGAAGAACGCATTTGGATCAAAATCTGCAGGTGGGGGTACTTCATTCAGAATATCATCAGCTGTTTCATCATTGTTGGAAGCGGTGTGTTCAACTGTTGTGTTGGAGTCAACTGGTGTAGGTGCATCTTCAACAGTAGTTGTTGTAGCAGGTGTATCAGGTATAGGAATATTATCAGGTTGTGCAGGGGAAACAGCGGATACACCTGGAGCACGTTCATCAATATCATCACTGAACAGAGGAGCAAATAACCTTTCCATTTGTTGACTAGTGAGCTGGGGGCTTTGTTCAGCTGATGATGGGGGTTGAGGGAAGTTTAAACGGTTGTGACCGGGTTCTAAGCTGTTATACTCAGAAGCCATATCCGTGAGTTCATCGAAATGAGCATGAATCGTTTCCATTACCTCCTTAGTTCGACGATTCCAGATTCGGAAACCTTTAGAATTGTCACAGTATCCAATAAAGACTCCAATATCAGCTTTGGCTTTGAGCTTTCCAAAATCATCACGATCATTATTCGGATAGCAAAGGGATCCAAATACATGAAAGTGTTTGAGGTTCGGTTTATAGTTGTGGACAAGCTCGAAAGGTGTTTTGTTGTGGCGTTTTGTGATCATAGAACGGTTTTGAGTATAGCATGCAGTAGATACAGCTTCTGCCCATAAGTAATCTGGAAGTTTAGCATTGATTAACATTGTTCTTGCAGCTTCCACTAACGTTCGGTTTCGTCTTTCAACAACTCCGTTTTGTTCAGGTGTACGTGCAATAGATGTTTGATGCTGAATTCCCACTTTCTCATAAAATTCACGAAGGGTTTGGTTAACAAATTCAGTTCCTTTGTCTGTCTAAATTATCCTGACGGTGTTGCGGAGCTGAACCTGTATCTTTGTGAGAAAGGTGATGATCATTTGTGGAGCTTGGTCTTTGCTATGAAGAAAGTAGACCCAAGTCCATCGTGAGTAGTCATCAACAATTACTAAGATGTAGCGTTTGCCATTGATCGTTTGCACGCGCATCGGGCCACACAAATCCATGTGAAGAAGATGTAGCACATGCTGAGAGCTGTGTTCCACCTTTGAAGGAAAATGAGCACGAGTGCTTTTCCCTTGTTCACAGGCTGAGCAAAGGTGATCTTTTGAATACCGGAATCGTGGGAGTCCTTCAACTAGTTTGTGTCGAGCAAGGTTGGTGATGGTTTGAAAGTTTAGATGTGAGAGACGACGGTGCCATAGCCAGGATTTTGTAGATGTTGCCTTTGAAAGTAAGCAAATGGGAGAGGAAGCAACCATGTCTTGCATAGAGATAGTGTAGAGACTAGAATTACGCGAGCCAGTCATAAGGTCATTTCCTTGTAGATCACGAATGAAACAAGTTTCTCCCTGAAAGCAACCTCCAAATCTCCATCACAAAATTGACCTACTGAAAACAGATTGTGACCGAGGCCTTCCACATAGTAAACCCTGCTGATTTCGATGTTCCCATTGACATAATCTCCGTAGCCCATGATAGCTGCGAAGTGATCGTTCCCGAATCTGACAGTGCCAATGAACTTTGCAATAAAGTTTGATAACAGTTTAAGGTTGCCTGTCATGTGTCGGGAACATCCGCTATCAACAATCCAGAGAATGATCTGTATCACCTGCATTACACACAGACGACACAGATGGAATAGAAGTAGATGTGGAACCCGAAATGTTAGAGGGTTCCGAAGCAGGTATGTTAGACATACACACATTGATAATTTTAGGCATCCATTTAAATCCTAGTGTGTTATATATCCATTTCTGCCATCTATAACTACTCTTTGCTTTAGTCTTAGTGAAAACACTAGGTGGTACTACATTCTTAGGAGGTGAAGCGGGAGCTACTGTGATAGCAATGGTTGCCTTAGAATCTAAAGAAGGCGGTCTACCAAGCACAGACTTAGAATGATTAGTGGGCCTAGAGGTATTCCGATTCTTAGGATTTCGTAATCGAGAGATTATAGCTTTAGCAACACATTTGTCATGACAATCAGAATTCATACTCTTTCGACAAATAACACAAGGTGCATCAGACTGAATATCAAAAGTACTTAACGGTTTAGCATTCGTTACATCACTATTTGTATTACATTTGCCAGACGCAACATCTATAGTGGAAGCAACATGAGTTTTATTCAGAGTCCTAGGGTGTTCTTCTACTTTAGCATTCCTTATTGATCTTTTCTTAGGTCGCAACTTCCTATTCTTCGATTGAGTGCTCCTAGGCTGTGAAGTGCGGACGTTTGGAAAAGATGCAACTATTCCTGTTTCAGTAGAGGGAAAGACATTAGCAACTTGTGATTTGGCAGTGGGAATTCTAGGTTCACGATTACTAAGTGTGACTGGTGCTAATCTCTTAATTACAGTAGGCGGAAGTTGTTCATACTTTCCTAACATTTCCCGTAACTTAGAGATAGTGTGAATCAGATCTTGATTTTCAGAACGAATATTTCCAGCAAAATTCATGACATCTCTAGTGTGAGCAAGATATTGATCAAGTTCGTTTGATGCTTCAAGTCGAGTCTTTTTGAGTAAATCAAATATGACACCATATTCCTGTTTAACTTTTAAAAGTTCTTGTTCATATTTTGAGATTTGACTTTTCAAAGACACGTTTTGATCATCCAGTTGCTCAATTTTAGGATCAGAAGATTTTGCACTCAACTGAGCGATTTTCTTTTGAAAACTAAGTTGATGGTTGTGAATATCTTTTTCACACCAATGAAGACGACGTTTTGCATTGTAAATTTCATTGAGTAATCGTTTATTTTCAGCTTTTAAAGACTCGATCTGAAGCACATTATCGGTGTTCTCAACAGTAACAACAGTTTCAACAATATCAGCAGAGATATGATCAGATGCATATGGCAAAGAATAGAATAACACAACATTATGGATATCAGCACAGATAACATCTTCCAAGAGTCGATCAACATCTTTTCTCAAGAGTTTCTTTTTACGTTTAGTATTAGAAATAGATGTTTCTGTTTTCTCGAAAACGTTTTTCATTACCCCAAGTTCCTTATGAAAATCCTTTTCCCAGGCAATTGCACAACTTTTCAAGTTTTTAACATTAGGTAAAAGATTTTTCTGAAAAATGTCTCTTTGTTCTCGCGCCAGAGGCGATTGAAAATGTTCAACTTTGATTTCAGATCGATATTCTATCTCATGTTGTAAAATTTTGAGGTCAGCCATGAAAATGTCAAAATATCGAAGAATTTTTCGATTTTCAGGTTGTGAGTTTACTTCACTAATGGAAGGTAAAGGACCATAAGTTTGTGCAAAGTCTGTTTTGGGATTAACATTAGAAGACTCAGGTGTTTTGATGATAACCCTTGGTGTGTTTGAAGAATCCGTTGGTGTGACGAAAGTGACCGCGTTTTTATAATTAAAAGGTTTGTTGTAAACAACATTTTTTAATTTTGATCGACTCTCGTCTTCTGCATCTAATTCCTCTTGACGATGATATTCAACAACACTCATGACAGTATTATCAATTTTGTATTCTGCACTTGAAACTTCAGGAGTTGGTTTGAATGTTTTTAGTGAAAGCTTAGGTTTGTAATCAGCAAGATTCGGTCCATATCCATTTGGATTGGGTTTTAAATTAAACTTTTGAATAGTTGTGACTGACTCACCATGTTTGTAAACAACATTTCGAAACTCTTAAAGTTTGTTTTGCAAGCCGATAATTTCTTCAAGAAGGTCATCTACCCGATTCGTTGAATGCTTTTTCTATGCGGAGAACTGTTTTTGACAATTTAACAACTCAGCCTTAGCTTTTTGATTTTCCAAGGTGAGAGCGTTAATTTGCTTTTTATGTTCGTGTTTCAGTTGTTCTAATTCAGACAACAAAGCATTCTTCGAGGCGGCTAGATCACGCATCTGTCTCTCTAAATATTTTTCGTTTTGATGAGATTTTGCAAAAGCGGCTTCAAAACCTTTTTCACGGTTGTCTTGAGTTTTGAAAAAGTTGAGTTGCATTTGTAAACATTCAAAATCCTTGGTTAACAGTGCATTTTTACTTTTTAAGGACTGATTTAATGCAACACATGCAGCAATTTGGGATTGTTGGTCTTTAAGTAACAGAACAAGATCTGGATGGGGCAAAGGTTCATCTTGTTCAACGTGAGTCACAGCATGATCATTATTTAGATCCTCAAGTATAACCACGGAGTCAATTTGATTATCAAGGGAAACCATAAGGTCTTCTGGATCGTCAAATGTAACTACGGGGTTTATTTGAAAATCGTCATAATGAGATGTAGATGACTCATTTTGAACATTCTGAGCCGTGCCGGATTCAGATATTGATGGAGATATTAGTTCAGATATGATGATGGTTTGTTCGGGTACCTGAGACAAGCCATCAGTGTCATACACTGGGCCTGTTTCACTCATGTGTAACTCTTGCATATTAGCCATCAACATAACAGCTGCATTGGCCTGCAAGTTCTCCATATCATCATCCGAGTCTGCATCTGCCATAAAGCTTTGTTCTTTGTCTGTGAGAGATCCACCAGCTTCATCCTTAAGATCCAAAAGTAAAGCCTCTTTGAAATAAGCATTGCCCCTAGTCCTCGGCTTTGGACATGCATTAGCCAGGTGTCCCTTCTCATTGCAGTTGTAGCATCTAAGACCATTTAACCGATTCTGAGCATTTCCCTGTTCCACCACTTGATCTCTGTTGTTATTCCTACCCACAGCATTAAACCCTTGACCACCGCCCATCTGACGACCATAATCACGATTCTGAACTTCAACCCATCCATTGTTCACAACAGCTTGAGTCCGTGTGTTAGATGAGGAACGAATACGATTGTTGGATTTGTTGGTGTAACGGCCAAAAGCATTAGCAATCATCACAAATCCTTGTTACAATGCTTCGAATGGATCGATTTCCTCAGTCGCTTCACTGACATATTCTTGAGCATTGTTGCTGTATGGAACCAATTGATTTTGTTGAGGTTGTTGCTGTGAAGGTGTGTTTGAAGAAGTTGGTTGAGTTGCTGGTTGAGAGGGATAATTCTGTTGAGCATACAAGGCAAGTTGTTGATTATCCGGATGTGACTGTTTAGCAATTTGAGCACGGAGAATCCTTTCCCGATCAACTTCCTTTTCATGAGGATTCAAGTAATCGTACAACAATCCATAAGTAGAATGATGCATATTCTTTGCTTGACGGAGAAAGATGACATACTTCTCCCATTCAGGACCAAGACTACTCAGGAACTTAGTATTCACTGCAATTCTTGGCATGATGATGTTGTGTTTATCCAAATCATTGATGATGTCTGAAAATCGATGATGATAGGACTCTAGTGTCTCTCCAGGTTCAATCATGAAGTGTTCATAAGCCAAGTAAATTTTGGATTCCAAATCCTCCTGATTGAGTACAGATCCTTCCATAAGAAGACGAATATGATCCCACATTTTTTGTGCAGTCTTTTGAGCATCAACACTATGAAGAATTGGGTTTGGTAATCCTAAGAGGATGTATTCCATTGCAAGTTCATCAGCTTCATAGTGTAGAAGTTCTGTAGGATTTAAATCTGCAACAGTAGCAATGTTGGTTTGTTCATCTCTTGGTGGAACAGCAGTTGGATCTCCGGGTACAATGACAGTAGGCATCTCAAATGGACCTTCCAAGATAACCTTCTTTAAGAACTTTCCATGTGGTTTCTTTAGATCACAAAACCTAAAGAACCTTATCACCCATTGATCGTAGTTTCCTGGAGTGAGCATTGGAGGTCTATCAAGTGATCCAGCTTCATGAATTGATTGTTGGCTGCTTAAAGCTTCACACATCTTTGCAAACCAAGTGGGTTCCTTCATAGTGGTCCGTGATGGATGTTGATTGAAATCGGTTGTGTAGGGTTGAACTTGAAGGCTTGGTGGTGTTTGAACCATTTGTGGTGGTGGAATTGCACCAAGTTGTGGAGTATGTTGTTGATTAAATTGTTGTTGATAAATAGCTTGTTGTTGATTCCATTGTTGATGTTGTGGAGTTAATTGTTGTTGTTGTTGATGATTATAAGTGTGAGGGAAATAGTTAGAGTATGGTGGTTGAGACATGTTGATGAACTTGTGTAGTAAAAATGGATCTTTGTAGTCGAATGAACCTTTGTTGATGAAGTGTCCTTAGGCGTAGAAAAGACAAGAAACCAAGTAGTACTTATGCGTAAAAACACCAAAAGATACGCGTAACAATAAGAAGTTACGCGTAGGATTTAGCTTACGCGTAAGTAAGATAAAAACACTAAAGTTATGCGTAGACAAAAGTTAGGCGTAGAAAGTTAGGCGTAGGATTACCTTATGCGTAGACCTAAGTTTACGCGTAAAGTGAATCTTATGCGTAGGATTTCTACGCGTAAGCTTATGCTTATGCGTAAGTTTAGGGTTTTTGCCCAAATGATCTTTTACACTTCACAGTGCAAAAGATATCCAAAGTCGACGTATTTTCAGACTTATCCAAGTAAGAAAACACGGAATAAACCAGGAAAATGAAGATCAAACCAAGGAAAAATCTTACGCGTAATTTTAGGGTTTTGATACGCGTAGGATTACTCGTAATTTTGATTTTGCCCAAAGATGTTTCTAAACCAGTTTTTGTGTGATGAAATAGCTTCAATAACACCAAAATAACACAAAACTGTGAAACTTGATGATCCAAAGCACTCAAAACAGTTATGCGTAGAAATACACACACGAATAAAAACTAGTTCAAGAACAATGATCCACGCATAAAGTTTGAAACTTTTTGCCAAAAACAAGTATTTTAACACCTTAAAACGTTGAAAGTACAAGAATCTTGGATTAAAAAGTGCAAAAAACAAGTTTTTAAAAGAGCTAAAGAATGCGTTAACCTTACGCGTAAGACCCAAAACCAAAAAACTTCAAAAACAAACGAGTACACCCAACTATTTGGCGATTGATACCACTGTTAGGTCACTAGTTTTACAAACACAAGTTATAGAGAAAGAGATGAAGGCGATTGAACAAGTAAAACCACACACACACACGAGATACTATGACCGGTTATGAATAAGATGTATGTGAAAGAAAAACTTGAACAACCAACCCTCAAGTGAGGGTTATTACATGGTTTATATAGGGAAGGAGCTAGGGCAACACTCCCTCTCCTTCCTTATTCCTTATTGGGCTTGGGCCTAAGCTTATGGGCCTTCTACATAAGCTTGACCTTAAACAAACATAAAGGCCATAGTAAAGCTACCTATTACATATGAAATATAAATACTTGAAATACTGTTTAGGAGTGATTCCAACAGAAACTGAAGAGTTGACTTCATTTACAGGGAGAGAAGCAGCCTCTGTTGATGGAGTTGATAGACCAGTGGCACTGGGCTCATAATGTTCATCAAACATTGGATCAAACAATTTCTTCAAATCATCTTCAGATGGAAGTACATACGGAGTTGCTGGAGAGGAGTTTGGTACAAGGGATGACCCAATGGGACTATTTTGAAGTGCGGGTCCAGAACTGGATTGTCCTGGAGCCATTTGCCCGGACAGCTCATCGAACGTAACGTGAATAGTTTCCATGATATCTCGAGTACTTTTGTTGTAGATTCGGTAACCCTTCTTGTTTGGTGCATAACCTACAAACACTCCAATGTCTGCTTTAGCTCTTAATTTTCCTAAATCTTGACCGTCATTTGTTGGATAGCACAAAGCACCAAACACACGAAGATAGGATAAATCAGGTTTTCGTTTATGAACAAGTTCATATGGAGTTTTTCCATGAGAGGTGTGAATAAGAGAACGATTTTGGGTGTGGCAGGCAGTGGCAATGGCTTCAGCCCATAGAAACATTGGAACCTTTGAAAAAATTAGCATTGTTCTAGCGGCTTCCACAAGAGTTCGATTTCGTCTTTCAACTACACCGTTCTGTTGAGGAGTTCGTGGAACACTTCTTTGATGACTGATTCCAATACTTTCATAAAATTGACTTAAGTCTCGGTTAACGAACTCTGTGCCATTATCAGTTCGAACAATTCTAACCGTGTTGTTAAGACGAACCTGAAGTTGCTTGATAAGTTTGATGATGACAACATGAGTTTCATCCTTAGTCCTCAAAAACTTTACCCAAGTAAATCTAGAGTAGTCATCAACAACGACTAAAATGTATCTCATCCCATTAATCGTTTGCACTCTCATTGGTCCGCACAGATCCATATGAAGGGTATGAAGAACTTCCATTACAGAGTTTGTGGGTTTTGGTTTGTGGGCATATTTCGTGCTTTTTCCCAATTGACAAGCTGAGAAAAGATGATCTTTCTCATATTTTAATCTGGGTAAGCCTCTGACAAGATCCTTTCTGGAGAGATTGTTTATGGTGCCGAAGTTCAAGTGATTGAGATGACGATGCCATAACCAAGACTTTGTTTTAGAAGCCTTTGACAGCAAGCAGATTGGAGAGGACTTCATCATGTCTTCAATAGATATGGTGTATAGGTTTGAACTATGAGTTCCTCTTAATAATTCCACACCATCAAGTTCTCTAACGAAACAAGTATGTTTTCTAAAGGCCACTACAAGATCGGAATCACAAAATTGACCAACAGAGAACAAGTTATGACCAAGACCTTCCACATAGTATACCCGGGAAATTACACTATCTCCAACCACATAATCTCCATAACCCATAATAGCTCCAAAATGGTCGTTTCCGAATCTAACAGTCCCGATAAATTTACTCACGAAGTTCATGAGCCGCGAGCGATCTCCAGTCATATGCTTGGAACAGCCTGAGTCCAGGTACCACAGAACGATTTGAACGATCTGCAGTTGAACACAGACAAGAATGGATGACTGGATAATTGGGATCCCCATGCAAGAATGGGTTCCATTTGGTTAGTAACAGTGATTGGATCACCCACATCAGACATAGAAGCATTCATATCAGAAATTGAGGCAATGGAATCATTATGAATAGATGCAGTACTAGTGTTCGTATTTGTCCTATTCAAAGTATGTGCACTTCTTAAGGTAACAGTTCTACTAGTAGGCATCCATTTTCTAGTGGGCATTGCCTGATTTTTCTTATGGCCAACAGGTATCCAATGATAACCTATCTTACTAAATGTTCTTCCTGTGGACTTCCACTGTTTTCTAACTTTCTTTTGCCTTTGTCTTTTCGCCTTCTTAGCATGATATTTTGCATTGACAGTGTTAACTGGAGTTTTGACAGCATTAGACAAAGCTTTCACACCACATTCATGATTAGAAACAGAATTCAAGCTGACATCATTACAAGTTTTGCTAGTAGTATCAGAATTCGAATTAATTACAGTACGCCTATGGCCAATACTAGAATCAACACGATTCGTTTTATTCGACTCAAGCTTAAAGTTCCTAGGTTGATCTTCTACTTTCTTCCAATGCACATTCTTAGCTTGCGAGGTCCTATTGTTCCTTGTATTGTCTTGAGACTTTGACCTGCTCGCTTTAATGTCACTGATTACTCCTGTAGAGGGAATGGGAACATTAGTTGGTTTTGCTACTCTTTGCATTTCATGTTTAGATGTGCTGGGATCTGAACTACCTGCAGGCACACTATGGTTCACTTTCTTAACACTAACAGATCTGGAATCTGACCTATTTGAAGATATACTCCAATGCTCATTCAAAACATTGGGCATCGAATGGATATCATACTTGGCACTAGGCATCGAACACGGAATCAAATGATTAACTCTCTCACCTAAGGACTTAGGGCATATTGTGATTAGGCATTCTAGAATTTCTTGAGATCGTTTGGCATATAAGCATGCATGCCCAATTGCATTATCAAGTGGTTTCTCTAACTTATCCTCTTCAACAATCTCACGGAGACATTCTAGACAATCCTTAAGGGATGCGAAATATGTTTGAATAGCAAGTTTATTGTTCCTAAGATGAGGAGGAACATATTTTACAGACAAAGCATATTTATTACAAACAGGTACCTTTGATCCATCATTCTCCCCATTGGACATTGGCATTTTCCCTTTTACCTGACTCTTCAGATTCTCAATTTCCTTTTGTAATGAAGCTATTTGATCGTTGTTTTTATTACGAGTGACCTTTATTGATTCAAATAACTCATTAAAATGACGTTTAACCTTTTCATTTTCTTCTAGAAAGCTCTCGTTTTCCTTTTGTAATGCATTTACTAAGTTTTGAAGATGAAACGTTTGAGAATTCTGAGAGTCTAAAGGAGGAGGCATTTGGGAGCCAGTCACATTGGTCTTTTCACCCTTTAATTGAGAGATTTGGGCTTTCAATCTTTTGATCGTGTTATAATGAGCTCGAATTTGTTCATCACGTTTGCTAATTTCAAAAACTGCATCAAACTCAGGAGCATCAGAGGATGTCTTGATATTTGAGGTTTTAACATTTTCTTTGAGATGTTGATATTTTAATTGCAAAGCAAGATGTTCAACTTCTAATTTTGAAAATTGTTTAACCAGATTATCATGATCATCCGTTTCGATTTTATCATGCAATTTTGAATTCGTTGTTTCAAGCTCAATTACACGATCATGGGAAACTTTCAACGCAACAGATAATTCATGAAATTGAGATGCAGTAATAGAAGAATTCGTAGCAACATAAAACATATCTTGAGCAACACATTGAGAAATCAAGTTCTCATTTAATATATGCAGATTCTTCCTTTCAATTTCATTGTACTTAAGTTCCTGTTCATGATCATTAACTTCAACTAACATTGCATCAAATTCCTTTTCCATTTCTTTAATATCAGTGTTTATTCCAATTTTAAGACTCTCAAATTGACCTTTTAACTGTTTAAAGAAAGGCATGACCTCGGTTAAATAACATTCTTTGGTTTGCTCAAAACCCCTTTCCCCCTCAGTAATCCCAGTAGGTGTGATTCTCTTCTTACACGTTTTCTCAAAATCAACAAACATCTGATAAACAACATATAGGCTGATTAAGGTTCTGCTATTAGTGGCAATGGATCTGGGCACTAAATGCATTGGTGTATTAGGAGGATACACAGTTGCTTTTGACAATCTCCTACAAGGGGAATTCTTTTCAACAAGATTTTCAGCTTTTAGCATTTCCATATCCTTTTTCCAAAAAAATTGTTCTGGGGTTAATAGAGTTTGAGGCTTGAACATGTTCAAGGAAATCCAATTTTCCTTTTTGTAATCATGGGGACTGATCTTTATGTTTTTCTCTTTGCAGTTAAGATCTTCTAGCTTCTTATTCATTTTCTCCCTAGTGACTTCATCAGATTTCTTATCTTCCTCAGTGCACTCAACGCAACTAGGGTTCTGTCTAGGTTTAAGAATTTCATTACCATCATAAAGTACCTTGTGAGCAGCTCTAGCCTTTTTAATAACCGCTGGACTTGGTACTTCAACAAGGGGAACGCTATGCTTATCGCTTAAGACTCTATGCTTAGTGACCATGTGAGCAGTTTGAATGGTATTCCCTTGTATGTACAACTTATTTTCAAGTTTGTTTTTCAAAGTTTTCAGATTGGAAAAATCATTCAAAAGTTTTGATTCCTTAGCATTGAATTCTTGCTTAAGCATTTTAACATTTTCTTGAAGTTCTTGTTTTTGCTTAGCAGTTTTAGAAATCTTTTCATGCAAGGAGTTTAACTCTTGTTTTAATACTTCTTCTCTAAAATTACGTTTTCTGATAATTGCACACATTTGGTTATCCATGTCCTGCTCACTGGTAGTTAGCTCAAACTTAGCACGTTGTTCATAAATGGAAACTTGTTCCTTATAGGTATTGAGTTCAGTGGTCAAGGAATCATCAGGCACAAATGCAGTGAATTCATCAGGCATGCATGTATTATTGATTGCAGAAGATTCATCATTAGGTACAATATGACTGTCATCTTGTTTCACATATTGTTCATATGGGATAACATTGTCATTTCCCATATTTTCAATATCTTACTCAATGAATTCAGTAGATTGTACTTCATGGGAAATCTTTTGCTCATCAACCACATCATATAGTTTGAGTACCTCTTTAATGATGGATTCCTTGGATGGACTGGCTTGTTGAGATGAAGAGGTCATTGGAGAGATATTAGCCATGAAGATGGTTTGTGCACATGGTTCATCATCAACGTCCGAGTCATATGCATCACAATCTGCAACTTGAAAGGCGTTGGGATTGTTTTGAGCAGCATGCACTGGTTGTTCGTCCACATCAGCATCGTATGTTCTAGCATTCCCATCAGTCAAGAACAACAGCTCCTCTTCATTCAACATCGCACCATTATCTTGTGCTTGAACTAGCAACATCTTATCCCTGAAGTACTCTGCGTTTTGAGGGCGTTTTGGTTGAGTAAAGTTCCTAGCAATGTGCCCCTCTCCACCACAGTTATAGCACTTGATTGGTTTTAATTGACCCTGAACTATATTCCTTCCACGATTCTGATTTCCAACATATCCTCTACCAGCTCCACCTCTTACCTGATCATACTGTCTTTCCTGAACAAGTTGCACCATGATCCTCCCATCTCTGACAGTAGCTTGATTGTATGGGTTAGATGCGGTTCTGAGGTTGTTGTTGGTTTGTGGGAGAGAATTCATGTTTTGACTTATCATGAGAGCCAGTTGATTGATGAAGTTTTCCATGCCTGCATCAGCATCAGCCTTTTTGAACATTGGATCTGGAATGAGTTTATGATTACCATTACCCATACGGACAACTTGAGAAGCTTTGGTGGTAATCCCAACATTTGTGTAAAAGGCAGTTGAATCATTTGTTGAGCTTGTATCTCCCTGAGCTTTGAACTGATCAAGAATCCTTTTCTCAAACATGGCATGTTTTTCATTTTGAAGAAGGAAAGCATACAATTGCTCATAGTTGGTGTTCTTTAGTCCCTTAGTAAGCTTCACAGAAGTGACAAACTTGTGCCATTCAGGATTCATGTTGTTTACAAATTTTGAGTTCAGCTGAATGTTTGGCATAGTCATCTTGATATTCCTCATATCATTCACCAGCTTGTGGAATCTCACGTAATAATCATAAACACTCTCTTCAGGTTTCATCTTAAAGTGTTCAAATTCATCATACATCTGTGATTCTCTGTCTTCGATGGTCAATTCAGAACCTGAGAGAAGCATTTTGACATTATCCCAAACCGCCTTAGCTTCTGTGTTGTGATAGATCAGCTTGTAGATGTCTTTAGGAAGACCCTGAAGTATGATGTTAGAAGCCCTGATATCAGCATCAAATCGCTTTTTCTCCTTATCACTTAGCTCATCATATGTCTTTGGTCTGTCTATACCATAGATCATTGTACCATCTGCTGCAGTATCAATTATATCTCTTGTAGTCTCAACCCGATACGGTCCTTCATCAATTGACTTAAGGATGTTAACCCCATTCTCCTTTCCTAAGCAGTACAGCCTGATTCTTTGTGACCAAGACTCATAGTCAGTTCTATCAAGCATGGGAGGACGAGTATCAGATCCTGCAGCTTGCACATCATCAGCAAAGGAAGACATGTTTAAATTCTACGGGATTTTACAAATCTTTGACTTAACCGGGAAATAGATTCTTTCACGGGATTTTACAAAATCAAGAGATAAACCGTAAAACTTATACACTTATGCGTAGAAAGCAAAGTTACGCGTAGAAACTTATGCGTAGAAGCAACGTTATGCGTAGGAACTTATGCGTAACTGAGAGCTTACGCGTAGACAGCAGTTTACGAGTAACTTACAACTTACGAGTAGACACAAGCTTACGCGTAGACAAAATTTACGCGTAGACTAGAGCTTACGCGTAGAGTCTTGGGGTAAAATGCTTAAGTTTATACGTAAACCAAAGCTTAGGCGTAAAAACCTTATGCGTAAGTTTCCCTTAGGCGTAAGGCAAGCTTATGCATAAGAAAAGGCTTATGCGTAAGAATTGTTACGCGTAAGTTTTATGCTTATGCGTAAAACTAGGGTTTTACCTACAATGATCTCTTACACTTCACAGTGCACAAGATATCCAAAGTCGAAGTGTTTTTCAGGCTTATCCAAGCAAGAAGAACACTGAGTAACCACCAGAAATGAAGATCAAGTGAAAAATTCCTTACGCGTAGGATTAGGGTTTTGATACGCGTAGAAAGTACAAATTTTGCCAAACACGTTTTTAAGATCAAAACCTTTTACAAAACTTGATTATGATGATGAAACAACCTTAAAAACACCAAAACAACACAGCTTGAGGATCAAAACCACCTTTCTCTCTTACGCGTAGGTTCGTACACACGTATCCAAACACTCTTAAAAACGAAGAAAAACTCGTAAAGTTCAAAACTTTTTGCAAGAAACTGAAAGTTTAACACTCAATAAACCTTAACCCACAAGAATCTTGGATTAAAAAGTGTAAATTTTAAGGCTTTAAGGATACAAAAAGTTCGTCTACGAGACAACCAAACTACGCATAAACACCAAACCTTAACCCACGAATAACTATCAAACCAAGAACATGAGAGATGGATAAACCATGGCTCTTGATACCAATTGAAGGATCTTGGTTTGATATACACAAGGTGCGGCGCCTTTAGGTTAAATGGTTTAGAGAGAGAAAGAGGGAGAAGATGGGAACCCTAGAGAGACAAAGAAAAATATATTATGAAGCTCCAACCCTTTGCCTTGGAGGGCAAAGGGTATTTATAGGGTACAAGCATAGACGCCTACTTTAGGCTGTGGATCAGGCATACAGTGGGTAAAGACCCGTCCGTCCTCCATGGTGTTACAAAGTAATCTAAATACTAACACTGAATAACTACGACTACGAGCTTTCTAACGAGTATACATACTTGAGGTGACCGACACTTTAAGTACTGTATTTACTAAATCCCAACAGACAAGTTGGCGCTACCAACCCGGATGGAGGCGTTACCCTCAATAGATCTATTAATAACATTCGCGCCCCCCGCAGGGATTAATGGTACATGACAGGTGGGCAAGTGGGAAATAAGTTCCTTAGGCTACGCTCGTAATAGTGGTTTACACAAGAGTTTCAGTTTCAGTAAATAAAAGTAGTTGGTGTCCATAGAGTATTTGCGTAAAAGCAATAAATCATCAAGTGTATTGCGTAACAGTAATAGTTCATAAAGTGGTTTGCACGAAAGCGATAGTCCAGAAGGTGTTTGCATACAAGCAATATGATTCATAAAGTGTTTGCATAAAAGCAGTTGTTAACCATACATAGTTTGCATAAAGGCGATGTTTATTTATAAAGTGTTTGCATAAAAGTAATTATCATTCATAAAGAGTTTGCATGTTTCTCACCCCAAAACAGTTCTAAAACAGGTAAAGTAGGGATTATGAACTCACCTTGGTATGCAGAAATGTAAGACATCACAACTAACATCAATTAATAAATGTGCACGGCTCCGACAAGCAACCTAGATAAGTATGGTGTGGTTTTTAGTCTAAGTCTTGCATTCAAATACATTATTTGAAAGTTTCAAAATGTTGCGTTTTTTAAATGCTTAAAGTTTAAAAGCAAAAGTTTCCATATATTTGGATCTTTAAAATGCTTAGAGTATAAAAAAAATATTTTAAATATTCATTTTATTACATTTTATGTGAAGTTTCATGAGTTATTTTGATTATCGATAATAATCGAAAAGAGTAGTTGTGAAAATAACTCATATGTATTGGCTCTTTGAAAAGATGGAGGAATAATGTATACGAAACTTTCGTATAAGAGTTGACTCGTATGGTGACTCAAGTATACTCACACCCAATAAGGAATAGATGATCGACACAGTCGAGAAAATTATTGACAAGTACTTGGGTCAAGAAGGAATGACAAAAGAAGTCAAGGATATAGCGACAAAGACAAACATCGATAGAGAAAGTCAATTAGTACGTTTCGGCATTTACCCTATGTCTCCCTATTAGTTCGTATAAAACAAACGTGTTTTATAAATAAGGTTACGTTTGAATTTATAATTCAAACAATGAGGTTTTACCACTTAAAAGGAACGTTATGTAAATAGAAAATAAGTTTTCGACATAACGAATATGACCAATTCGATGTTACCTAAATTGTGACTAAACGCACCCTACATGATTCGTTGTGTCAATGATTCAAACTGAGGTATACCCTATACGGGTTGTGGAGTCGAGACACGCCACCTAAGTACCACAAAAAAAATAAGTTGCTAGAATTCCTATTGATCCAAGGTTAAGACCAAATTAAATAAACGAAGATAGATATGAACGCAAGTTTAAGTTCAACATATAACATCAAACGACCAAGTAATTCCTCATCTAAATCCGAGAACCAAAGGGTACGGCCCGACCCATTTCGGACAAAAACATCCCCAACAACAACCACAACCATGGTAGCTCATTACCCCTAACACAACATAAACAACCACGACTCACAACATGGTCAAGTCAACTCGGCTGAGTTAGCTCAGCTGAGTCGACGCGAATCGCCCGAGTTGAGTTGGCTCGGTTCAAATAACGAACAAACAACCTCAATTCATATTATACCACACGACTCGGATACCAAAAAAAAATGTTTTTACCACACAAAAAATGTATCGGTGCCGTTTTAATCCGCATAAAACTCAGAAAAATAATAACAACAATGACGAATATATGCTCAGATTAATAATGACAAGAAATGAATGAGAATCGGACCCGAGTCAACTCAACTCGTGAGTTGACTCGGACGAGTCAAGTGACTTAGAGCGATTCATGACGAGTCAAGAGCCAGAATTAAAGATCCATGCTTTTTAGTTTATAAAACATAAGTTTTATTAGTTTTTATAACAAAAATCATTTAGTTTATTAGAACCCGATTAGGGTTTAGAATAAAATGAAGAAATAACGAGAAAGGTGGCGCGTGGGCTTACTAGATGGGTGGAGGAGGTGAGAGGTGGTGGTGGCTCACGGCGGTGAGTGGTGGTGAGCGGCTGTGGAGTTCCCAACTCGACCAAACATGCTCCTTTTTAACCCAAATGCTCCAAAATTGAAGTGAGGAAAACGATCTATCTGTTGGTATCAAAAAAGTAGGAGGCCGGAATTTTGGCTGGAACCGGCGACAGCGTCGGAAAAGTTTTCCAGTGGGTGGTGAAATTATTAGTAAATGAGGAACCCTAAATTTTGGCCTTATATACCTCCAAGAAGGAGCAAATGCGAACAAAAGAAAATTTCAGGGGGCGGCAATGTAAATTAACAAGGGGCGGTTTTGAAACTTTGGTTATTTTTTATATAAAAGCCTTGTGGGCACCATTTGACATAGAAAACAGCCGTTAAAAATTACGGGACTTGCGCCAATGCGTCCAGAATGATTTTTCTGATAAAAAGAAGTATTCATATGTATAGTTTCCTCGAATTTAGTTTAATTTGTAAATCAAATTGATTTATGAGTTTTAGGTTGTGTTGGCTCGTTTAGTTCGTAGGTTTTGCGTTTCACGAGACATCCTCTCGTTTTCAAGCTCAATTAGGTTCGAGAAAATTCAAAAGTGAAACTTAGGGAATAATAAAATTAATTTATTATTAATTCAGTCTGGGAAAATTACGGCTTGTTATTTGAATGGAAATAAGTCCATAACGAGAAATGTATATACGCAATACGTATAAAATGGGTTGCATTGTGTTTCGTTGCATAAAATGTGACACAATGGGAGTCAAAAAGACTGGGAAATTAAAACGTGAACTTCCTTGAAGTTTTGGTATTTCATGTACGTTTTAAACGTGAGTTGAAATATTTTAGTCACACGTTGAAAATGGTTAACGTGTAAAATACGTTTTCGAGTATGTTTTTATAAAAGAAATATATAAACGTAATTATCAGTTCCAAAAGGAGTTCATTAGACTAAACCATACTTTCTATTGGTCGGTTCGTGTGCGAGCTCGTGTTTTTAATAAAGTAAGATAACTTCTCGTGTGAGTTTGAAAACTCATAGCAGGGTCAGAAACTAAAAATTTAGCATTTTCTGATAATCATAAATAGTTTAAATTGTTCTAGTGTACGGGATAACCTCCCATGATTAAATCAAGTGAGCTTATGCTTGCCCAAAATTTAGCGTGTAATAATAAATATTAATTTATTATTAAAATAATATTTGGAGAATTACCGATTGTCACAGTTGACTGAGTAAGACATAACATCCGTACGTAGCCTATCGCGCCTCCTCGTCTTCCGAGGGGTCTTCTTCGGGTGAGTGATTTTCTAGTTTGGGTTCAGTTTCCATAGTCTCGTTGCGGGGTGAAATGGTGGCCGCAAGTTTTCCAACTCGTCTCCGGAATTGAAAACTAGTATTACGTAAGGGTAAACATTGTTGTCGAGCTCTGAGGTTATCAACCTAGTGTCCTGATTCCTCAAAACCACAGGAAGTGAAAAATAATGAGTCGTTATAAACTGGAGGTAGGTGTTCCAAGGCGGCACGTTATGGGGTGTAAGGCAAAATTCGTATTCTAATTAACCGGTATGTCTCTAGGCGATGGATTACGAGATGATGTAAGTGTTTCAAAAGTATGCGACAAGTTTTCAAACTCGTTTTTGGAGATGGGGAGTAAGACAACCAAGGAAAATTGATAAACTGTAATGGTTTTGTTGTCATATGAAATGGTATTATATAAGGTTATGAAAATGTTTTGGAGACCATTGTATAACTTACAATGCCTGAGAAATAAGGGAGACAATTGTAATCAGTTATAATGTCTTAGGAAGATTTCATAGATCACAAAAATGTAAGGGTGGGTACATGATCGGGGAAAACAGGGTTGGACATGATGTTCTAGAAACGATGCATAAATGGTCAAAAATCAAATCAAGTATCTATATAAATAACGTGTATATAAATAGAATAGTGATGTTCCAAAATAGCATAGTGATTGAAAAGTAAATAAAGTATGTATATAAATAGCATTATATAAGTAAAACATTGATGCTTTAAAGAACAAGCATAAAGCACAGAAAGTGTAAAGCGATAAACGCTAGTAAAACATTCATGGGTCGACTTGCTCCCTTCGCGCTTTAGGTGGATGCAGGATGCTTGCTTGTTACAGGATTTTTTTTGTTTTATGCCTAGTCAGGTGATGTAATATAGCTAGGTTCATTGTGTTTATGGCATGTCATAAACACTAGTTTATCAAGCTTTTAGTTTGAGGTTAATGTGGTACTTCTGCCACATTCCATTTGTACTTAACATTGTTTTTGGTTATATATTTACCGGGGTAAAACCCTTTACCCAAAAAAAAGTGTAAAGCGATAATGAGTGGAGTGGGTTTCAATGTAAAAAGTATTTAAAGTTAAGGTATTAATTGCAATCTAATTCTTTATAACCGAAGCTCTGATACCAGTTTGTAACACTCCCAATTTTGTATAACAGTGGAAGCTAAATGAGGGTATTGCCTCATAGCACACAGTTCAAGTTATAGAAAACGATCTCTAAATGAGACATTATAAAAATAGTTTCCATTCGATAACAATAATATCAGAGTTACAATCAAAAGAGGTCCCAAGTACAAGATACATAAATGTTTTGAAAGTATTATCGAATGGTTGAGACTTCAAAATATTCCAAAAGACTCTAATGCTCCAATCTCTAGCTATCGCCTTAAGAACCTGAGATAAACATGCTAAAATATCAACATAATGGTTGAGTGAGATTCATAGGTTTAAGTAAAATGTCAACATAATCGTTAAAATAGTTATTATTACTATAAGATCATGACACTCAAAACGTTAACTCGGCTATCAAAATAATAATAATAATAATAGTAACAATTGCCATCGGGTAGGTAATTTTCCATTTACCTATTTATCTCAAATTTAGTACGTTTGGTTGAACTATCAAATCAACACAAACGGGATTCATCAATCCCAATAGGGCCTATTCAGAATATTCGTGCTTACACAATGTAATTAATGGTTCATGATGTAAGGGACTTTCTGGAAAAAGGGGTACTTAGGCAATAATACTTTCAGATAAGCATACAGTTTTAAACCACTTATGTCTATAGTAAAAAGTAGCATGTACCCTAAAACGATTTTTGCTCAATCTTTCCCTACCCGCCACCCATTATGAACCCTAAAACGATTTTTGCTCAATCTTTCCCTGCTATTGACGTTGTATGGTGTTGGGGAATGATCTCTAATCATTCGTTCATCTCCATTCAATTGATTTTGCAAATATTTTGGGTCTATTTTTTGTTTTTAGGGTTATTTTTTACGGTTGTCCTTTTTATCATAAACCCTAATCGATTATCATTATCTTAGTGATTCTTGCGTTTGATCTGAACTGAAAGGGTTTAAATTTGTTTAATCCCGTTTGGTTTACTTCGTAGCATTTGTTAATCTTAGTTTTGGCTTTTGTTTCTAGGGTTTAACCATTGTTATTAGGGTTTGTTTCGTGCATCTCATTCGTCATCAATAACACCTGGATTGACAATAAGCATCTGGCGTCTAATGATTATGTTTTGGAGTCGACTTCAACTGAAGCTACAAGTTATGTGACTAATGAGAAGGTGTCAAATGAGTTGGGTACTGCTGGTACGTTTCAGGTTGCTACTTCTGGTCCCAATGATAATAATGCAAAATTGCCTAGTGATCCGTTAAATGTACCTACTGCTATAAATTATTCGAACATTGTTGATGTTTTGGTGAGTACTAAGGCTAAGGAAGGAGCTGCTGGTACTTGTGTTGAACAGGAAGATGTAGCAACTTCTGGTGATCATGTTAATACTATGGAAACAACTCATAATATTTCCAATGAGAGTACTATCGCTGCTCCAAAGAAGCCTTTGGGGTTTGAACCACAACAGGTCACCAAAGGGCCACGACGGGTCCTGTTAAAACTGATGGGCAATTGCAATCATGCTGGAACAAGGGAGGTACACAATCAGTTGCTGTAGACTCTAGTGGAGCATTGGGAACTCTAAAGCAGAAAAGAAGGCTGCTACTATGGAGCCGAAGGCAACTAAGGCGAAATTCCGTCTTATGGAGGCTGAAAAAGTTTGTGATGATGTTTATTTCTCAATGCCCATTAAGGTTGTCGAAGAAATCAGTAGCCGGTTTAATAACATGTTGTACGGGTGTTTCATTGGCAAACATGTTTTTTTTTCCGGTGGTAGAGTATTTTGTTCGCACTCATTGGGCAAAATATGGTTTATCAAAGGTTTAGAGGAGGTTCTTGAGAATGGTCCGTGGATGATTCGAACATATCAATTCTTCTGAAAAAGTGGACGGTTTATATGAGCCTCATATAGGAAGAGCTAACCCACTTTCCCATATGGGTTAAGCTACATGCTGTTCGACTATCGATTTTTTCAGAGGATGGGAGTAGTCTCCTTGCATCTCAAATTGGTAAGCCGATTATGCTAGACTCTTATACTAATTCGATGTGGATTGATTTTTGGGGCCGAAGCAGTTTTGCTCATTGTTTGATTGAAATTAAAGTTGATTTTTCCTTGAAAGAGTGCATTACTGTCGGTATTTCTTTGATTGAAGAGTCGGGTAGTTTCAAGGGTTTTTCCAAGGAATCGATCCGGGTTGAATATAAATGGAAACCCCCTAAATGTGATGTTTGTAAGATCTTTGGGCATGAGTCTAATCAGTGCCCTAGGAAAGTCATATTTGCTCCCTTTAATGAGGTCTTTAGCGATGGTTTCCAAACGGTGGTCAACAAAAAGAAGAGTAACAATTATGGTCCTATTGGTAAAAACAATAATTTTCGTAAGGTAGAAAAGGGTGGTAAGGTTGGGCGGCAACCATTTAAGCCTTTAATCCAAAAGAATATGTTAAGAGGGTGGCTAACTCGAGTGAATCTTCAAAGGCTAGTAAGAGAGCTATTGGTGAAACATCTAACGCTGGTCCGTCTAGTTTAAATAATAAGGTTAGCAATGTAGCTTCTTTGAATCCGTTTGACGCGCTTGCTTTTGTTCCTGAGAAAAATGATCGAGATTATTCAGAGTTTGGAGTTCTTGGTGAGTCCAAGGAAGACGAGGTCGAATATGATCCTCTCGACACATATTTGGCATCGTCTTCTAAGACCAAGAACCCTATGGGAAACTTCATAGTGCAAGGTCGTAAAAACAAATAGTTAATTGTTTTGTTTATGGCATGTCCTAAACATTATCTTCTTGGATTTTTTTGTTTAGTTTGTTAGTTTTGTGTGTTTCTTATGTGGGGCGGCTAGTTTAGCCTTCTCCGGGCTGAGATTTGGGATCCACTCACATCCTATGTACTTCATTGTTTTTTGGTGTAATATATTTTACCGGGTGCAATACCCTTTACCCAAAAAGCGTTAGCATGTATCTCCCCCAAGGAGTTTATAAAACAGTTATATAGTAAAAATGGGGCTATGAACTCACCTTAAAAAAAGTAGTTAACGAGCTCGAGAACGAAAATGACCATAGTACGATCTAGAAACCCAACAAATGCATGTCTCTACCGATGACCTAAAATAAGTAATGTGACACTTATAAGATTCTCAACGATATGCTTAGACTCGACGATAAATACTATTACGCCAAAAATACGTTACTTTATAAAAAACGCACAATTTCACTAAAAGAAAAAACCCTAATAGAAACTCTCTAGAAGTGGCGATTTGGAGAACAACCTTTCATCGACTGAATTCATCTTTTTTGTTCGTCCATTTCACTTTCATTCGTAGTAATAATTGTGTTTACATGCTGATTATAAAACGAGGAGCAGGAGCCCGCCGCAGGCGGGGGTGTTTGCTATATCTTTGGCGTATTGCAAGTCATGATCAACTACAACAATCGTTAACCTCAATCTAGTAACAGATGGCAAAGATGCAGGGAAATTATATAGTCGTTGTAAATTTACAGTAGATGTACTCAAGTTACAAACCTGAAGCTGCTAGCTTCTGTGACATAACACATACATAATTTCAAAAGGATGAAAACTTGAGGAGCTACTTCTGTCCAAAAGCGAACCTAAAGATACACAGGAGTACTAACAGGCATCGGATTCCACAATGACGTTCAAACACCCTCCTTGGGAATTCACTTCAGCGCTACATGTCTGCAGAAATTTAGAAACTGTCGGTAAAAAATTATGTCCGCGGAAAATAATTCAGGTCATGAAAACATGCAAAATTCTGAAATGTAGAAATTCAAACGCCTATATTAGCACACCATAAATACTTAGAATCCATACCGTCCAGAAATCCTATTTTTACCAGTGTATTTCAAACAACTTAAACTATCCTCTTTTGATATGTTAAGAAGCCCACGTATAATTCCATTTTTACCTACTTATAGAT
Source organism: Chrysanthemum seticuspe (assembly GCA_019973895.1). Classification (NCBI taxonomy): domain Eukaryota; kingdom Viridiplantae; phylum Streptophyta; class Magnoliopsida; order Asterales; family Asteraceae; genus Chrysanthemum; species Chrysanthemum seticuspe. The sequence continues at coordinate 86,500,196 of BPTQ01000002.1, read as the reverse complement.
CAAACAATTCCGTTTGCAGGAATATTACCTACTTATAGATCAAACTACTCATGTTCTATTTTTTACCATTGTGTTTCAAACTACTAATATTATCTTCTTTTGATCTATTAACCTGCTTTTGTTCTATCAACCTGCTAAGTCGCTCCTCATATCAAAAGCCGGGCATGACAGTTTGTACACACGCAATGACATGGCCCGAATGCATTATAATCTTCAGGTACATCTATAGAATAGATATGGTATGGTCCAAATAAAGATGTATGATGAATCATTGTGTGTAACGATTATTTCTACGCAAGTTGTCACTTGAATTATGCAATGCCCCATATATATATATATGTATATATATACATATATACATATACATATATACATATTATATATACATATACATATATACATATATACATATAGATATACATATATACATATATATGTATATATATGTATATATACATAATATATGTATATATATGTATATATGTACACATATACATATATATACATATACATATATATACATATATACATATATACATATATATATACATATATTATGTATATATACATATATGTATATATATGTATATATATATATACATATATGTATATATATGTATATATGTATATCTATATGTATATATGTATATATATATGTATATATGTATATATATGTATATGTGTATATATATGTATATGTGTACATATATACATATGTGTACATATATTATGTATATATACATATATATACATATATATACATATATTATGTATATATACATATATGTATATCTATATGTATATATGTACATATATGTATATATGTATATATATGTATATATGTATATATATGTATATATGTATATATGTATAATATATCTGTATATGTATACATATATATACATACATATACATATATATACGTATACATATATAGGGGGTGTTTCTTGTGAGAAGTCAAATTTTGGTGAGAACGCGAGAAGAGATCATAGCCCTCCATCTAGTCCCTCCTTTTTTTAGATCTAATGGCTAAGATTAGCTAAACATTTACACTAACCAAGGGCAAATATGTAAATTACAAACAAATATCTAATATATAAAAAAAAAACACACTTTAACTAAAAAGCGAAGGTGAAAATTAGATATTTTCTCTCTCGACCTAGGTATTTTCCATTCACAATTACCGCCATTAAAATTCTTCTTCTACCGTCGTTAACCGTCACAACTACCGCCATTAAAATCCTTCTTCTACCGTCGTTAACCGCTGTAAAGTCTCCGTTAAACCGTCGTTCAAGTCATTATGCCACCGTCGTTAACACGCTCAATGACACCGTCTTTCAATCAAAGCAATCAACGGAATGTAATTGAATCTGAATCAGAATCTGACGGAGATGAAATTATCGATATTACCGGATCATCACCGGAAAACTCAGAGATATCAAGTAAAATTCATATTTTATTATAATTTAAATAATTTTTATTAATAATTGTTTAGAATTGTTACTATTATTAGCTAGTTTAATTTTAAGATTTACTGTAATTAATTTTTGATAAATTATCTTCACATGTGAAAATAATCATTTAAGCTTTGATTAGATTAGCAGTTTTGAGGTTATAAGTTTAAATAAGTCCAGTTGTTAGAATATTCACATGTGAAGATAATCATTTATGAATAAGTTTTTGATGCAATTAGGCGATTTAAGCTTTGATTAGATTAGCAGTTTTGAGGTTATAAGTTTAAATAAGTCCAGTTGTTAGAATATTCACATGTGAAGATAATCATTTATGAATAAGTTTTTGATGCAATTAGGCGATTTAAGCTTTGATTAGATTAGCAGTTTTGAGTATATAAGTTCAAATAAATCCATTTGTTAGTATCTTCACATGTGAAGATAATCATTTAGGAATGAGTTTTTGATTCAATTAGGCGATTTAAGCTTTGATTAGATTAGCAGTTTTGAGGTTATAATTTCAAATAAGTCCAGTTGTTAGTATCTTCACATGTGAAGATAATCATTTAGTATTAAGTTTTTGATTCAATTAGGCGATTTAAGCTTTGATTAGATTAGCAGTTTTGAGGTTATAAGTTCAAATAAATCCAGTTGTTAGTATCTTCACATGTGAAGATAATCATTTAGGAATAAGTTTTTGATGCAATTAGGCGATTTAAGCTTTGAGATTATAAGTTCAAATAAGTACAGTTGTTAGTTTCTTCACATGTGAAGATAATCATTTAGGAATGAGTTTTTGATTCAATTACGCGATTTAAGCTTTGATTAGATTAGCAGTTTTGAGGTTATAAGTTCAAATAAGTCCAGTTGTTAGTATATTCAAATGTGAAGATAATCATTTAGGAATGAGTTTTTGATGCAATTAGGCGATTTAAGCTTTGATTATATTAGCAGTTTTGAGATTATAAGTTCAAATAAGTCTAGTTATTAAAATTTTCACATGTGAATATAATCATTTATTTTATGCAATTAGGCGATTTAAGCTTTGATAACATTAGGAATTTTAAAGGTTATAATTTCAAATAAGTCTAGTTATTTGTATCTTCACATGTGAAGATAATCATTTAGAAATTAATTTTAAATACAAATTTAGGTGATTTAAGCTTTGATTACATTAGCATTTTTGAGTTTATAAGTAAAAATAAGTTTAGTTATTAAAATTTTCACATGTGAATATAATCATTTATTTTATGAAATTAGGCGATTTAAGCTTTGATAACATTAGGAATTTTAAAAGGTTATAATTTCAAATAAGTCTAGTTATTAGTATCCAATATTGTGAATATAAGCATTTATCAATAAGTTTTTGTTGAAAATAGGTGATTTAAGTCTTGATTATATTAGTAGTAGCTGAAACGTGGTGAATATAATCATTTATTTTATGCAATTATGCGATTTAGACTTTGATTACATTAGCATTTTTAAGTTTATAAGTAAACATCCTAGTTATTAGAATCTTCACATGTGAAGATAAGCATTTAGCAATCATTTTCTGTTGCAATTAGGTGATTCAACCTTTGATGAAGTTTGATGTATTTGTTTTGCTGTTGATTTAATAGTTTTGGTTCCTGCTGTAAGATATATAGTTCCTGCTGACAGGTATGTAGTATTTTTTGCTGCTGATGTAGGATTTTTGCTGCTCTCATGTATCACAGATATATGGTTTCTATGAGGTATAAGCTTTGATTACATTAGGAATTTGGAGTTTATAATTTCAAATAAGTCTAGTTATTAGTTATAAGTTCAATTAGATGATTCAATCTTTTGGTTCCTACTATCAGTTGTTTCATGCTGTTAATTTTGTAATTTAAAAGCTTTGATTAAAATTTTTTGCACTTGTGAAAACTATCATTTATGAATGAAGTTTTGATGCCATTAAGTATAGTTATAAAATATACACATTTGAAAAAAATCATTTTTGATTATGTTTGGTAATAATTAATTTATTGTTTATTATATGAAATTGAATTTTTTTGAAGGTATTCATTATATAAAACAAGACGATTCAGATATATGTGAAGAAGTTGAAGTAGAAGGAGGAGATTTTCATTACAAGCCAATTGTTGATGAATCTTTGAAACCGAAAATAGGAACAGAGTATACAACAATTGAAGAGTGTATAAAAATGTATGAAAACTATGCTGATAAAGCAGGATTCAGTGTTAGGCTGTCAACACAAAATACTCTGAAAAGCGGTATTGTAGAAAGGAAGTATTTGGTTTGCAACAAAGAGGGATTGCCAAAAGGTGTTAATAAGGATACTATGAGTGAAGAGACTAGTGAAACGCAGATTAGAACGTCAAGTATATCAAGGACTGGATGTATGGCAAGGGTTAAATTCAAGCTCAATTCGGATCATACAAAATATGAACTGTACGATTTTGAAGAACACCATAACCATACATTCATTCCCGTAGTCTATAGAAATCTGTCAAAGAAGAGGAAAAAAATGAGTCACAAACAACAAATATATATGCAACAACTTGGAGGAACGAATATCGGTGCAACAAGAGCTCATCATCTTTATGCAGCTACAAATGGAGGATACGATTCAGTTGATGCAACAGAGACCGAGTTTAGGAATAATAAAAGGGATTTGAACAGTCATATTGGGGATAGTGATGCACAAATGTTGATTACAAAGATGGAAAACAGGAAAAAACATGTTGCAAATTTCTCTTTTGAATATGCTGTTGAAAACAGCGAGTTGACTTCACTGTTTTGGGCAGATGAGATGGCAAAGTATAATTACAAAGAATTTGGAGACACTATATCTTTTGACGCAACTTTCAGAACAAATAAGTATGTTCTCTTTCAGTTTAATTTATTAATTTTTTTTTAATGAAACTTTCACATGTGAAAAATATGTTTAAATGGCTTTAGTAGCTGAAGCTAAAGTAATTTTCACATGTGAAAAAAAATAAGTATCTAATTCAAGTTTTTGTTCTATTTTAGTTGTAGTAGATAATATTCACATGTGTTGGAAAAATTAAACTAATTTATAAAATATATATTTCACTTGTGAAAAAAGTACTAATAAATTTATTTTTTGTAGATATAAAATGGTATTTGTACCTTTTACGGGCATTGACAACCACAAAAAGTGTGTCACATTTGGTGCTGGAATGCTATCTAATGAAACGACAAAGTCATACATTTGGTTGCTCAGTTGTTTTCTAAAGGCCTTTTCAAAGCAACCAAGATTAGTAGTAACTGATCAAGATCCTGCTATGAGAAAAGCTGTTGCTGCGGTGTTTAAAGAGTCAAAACACAGGCTTTGTATGTGGCACATAACAAACAAGCTTCCATTTAAGGTAAGACATTAAATTCAAATGTGAAAATTATTTTTAAAGTTATAAGTGAAGTAAGACTGGCTATAATTATTTTAGGAATTTATTGATTATGGAATTTTCACATGTGAAAACAATCAGAAAAAATATTACTTTTTTAAGGTTTCAAATGCAATTTTCACATGTGAAAATTTTTGAATGATATTTTCACAATAATCTATAAAGTATTTTGAATTATATTTTGATACAATTAGATGATTTTTGTTTTTGTTATCACAAAATAAATTTTATTTTTTATAGATTATTGTGCTTTGTTTTTAACATAGGTTATAAAAAAAAAAAAAAAAAACTGTAATTTTCAGATTTGCAAAACCATTCTAGACAATGGTACTTTTAGAAGAAGGTTGCACCGCTTAGTTTGGAGTCTGTATGTAGATCCAGAAGAATTTGTGGAAAAATGGTTGTCGTTGATTAATGAATTTAACCTGCAAGAAAACAAATGGTTATCAGATATGTTTGAAATAAGAGACAGATGGATTCCAGCTTACTTCAAAGATGTTGAATTGTGCGGGCTTATGAGAACTACATCAAGATCAGAGAGTGAGAATTCGTTTTTCTCAAACTTTACTACCAGTGGATCAACACTGTTAAACTTCATGATGGGCTTTGAATCTGCTATGGAAAGACAAAGGCATAAACAAGAAGTTTTAGATGATGAAACAATTCAAAAAGTTCCAAGATACAAGACTAAATTGGCAATAGAACGTCATGCTGCAAAGATCTATACAAGGACAATTTTCTTGCTGATTCAAGATGAAATAAATTCTGCTGTTTATAATTGTCATCAAGTGTCAGAAGTTATTCAAGATGGCATAGAAGTTCTGACAATAAAAGAACTTAGAGAAATAATGCCTAGAAAATCAAAGAAGAAATATAATTTTGAAGAAACTGAAGTTCAAAACAGAAGGGATGGGACAAAAAAAGAGCTACGTTTCAAGGTATTTTCTCTTCTTAAATTTCTAATTTATAAATAAAGTTAATAAAATAATATTTTTCACATGTGAAAAATTATATGAATTACAAGATATTGAATTATATTTTTCACATGTGAAAAATCTATCAACAGATATTATTAGTTTGAATAACTAATTGTTGATTTTGATTATATTTGCTGATGATATTGATTTGAGTTTTGTATATAAAAAATTTGATTTTGATTTAGTGAAAAATCTATAAACACCTAATTTTTTAATCTATTTTATGATTCTGTAGGTGTCAACTAATATGTCAGATGGGACGGCGGAATGTTCATGCATGAACTTTGCAAGATTTGGATTCTTGTGCAGGCATGTATTTTGTGTAATGAAAGGAAAAGGAATTGAAGTTATTCCTGATAAATACATATTACGGCGATGGAAGAGAGACATATTGCCACCAGATATTCGGAAAAAGAAACATTTGTGGGGTTCAGATGCTGAAAAAATTATGGATCTTTCAACTACAGCTTATTCTTCAGTAGACTATTGCCTTAATATATTGGCAAAAGATTTACCAAAGCTGACTGAATATGTGGAAAAAATTAAAATTCTGAAGAGTGAAGTTGAAGAAGCAAATCCAAATGCTAAACCCTTGACTAAGAAGGAAATGTTTAACATTCAGCTTGGTGTAGAAAAGCCAGCAACCAATGATGTTCAGAATCCAACAAAATGTAAAAACAAAGGAGATCCTCCAGCTGGACAAAGAATGAAGGGTAATTTGGAGAAAGTAAGAGAATACATGAAGAAGAGGAGAAGATATTGTAGAAAATGTCAAAAGATGAGAAGACATGACAGTAGGAACTGCAAAAGAAAAGAGAATGAAGTTGTGACAGATAGTGATTCAACAGTGCACAGTGATTGATAATAAAAAATGATTTGCAGATTAAACGACATTAGGAAATTGATATGTTAGTACATTTTTTTTACATTTTTAATATGATACTTTGAAGATACTGTGTCAATGTATAGATTTGAGAATTAATAAAGATATTATTTGAGGCAATTACTATTACTGTATATTTATTTTCACTTGTGAAAAGCAAAATTAAAGTTTTCAAAAACAACAATGATTCCACCAAAAAGGACTAGCTCAATGTAGAGTGAGTAGTTAGTTGCTAAAGGCTTATCAAATCTACTCCTCCTGCTGGGTACAATTCATGTTGCTGCTGGTGTATTTTCGTTGCTGCTGCTATATAGTAACTTGAAGTTAAGCACGTAAAATTATTTGTTTAAATAGTTTTTGTTTCTGCTGTTATTGGAGACAGGTAAATAATTCTTGCTGGTATAGTAGTTATACGGTTTTACATATTTTCTTCTGATGTACTAGTTTTGGTTTTTGCTGTCTGGTATATAAGTCCTGCTGGTATAGTAGTTATATCGTTTCTGCTGTTAATGCAGACTGGTTTTTGCTATGTGTTATATAGTAGGTATACGGTTTTACATATTTGCTGCTAATGTAAATATGTATTTAATCTTATCTCTGTCAATTTGCATTCAAATATGCATTTACTGGTATTCTTTGGTATAATTTTATTTCAAACAATAAATTTACTATAACTTTAAAAAAAATAATAATAAAAAATAACATGCAACATTAAATTTTTAAAAAGTTAAAACGATTAACATATTGTCAAACAAATGTCAACAAACAATAATAAGAACATCTAAAGCATGAACAATCTGTTTAAGTTCAGATAATATAACTTTCAAAACTTTTTGAAGCCAGAAATCTAATTTTCAGAGCAACTCAGCAACCTAAGTCTTTTTCCTCTATTTTCAACGGCTGCTTCAATAAGTTGTTTCCTTACTGATTTTTCAATTGTAGAATACTTTGCAACTTCTTTAAGGAAATTATTCCTGCATTTATTATTATCTGCCAAAATTATCCTTGCAGCAAACTTTGATCTGTTAAAAAGGAAATAGCAATAGTTAAAATCAATAAGAATTTCACATGTGAAAAATTAAAACAATAATTAAAAAAGTGAAAATATCATTAAAAAGCTGTATGAACACTTTTTAATCTTATAAAAAATAAAAATATCATTCAATCATTTTTTATTACGTATGAACTGACTAACCTGAGCATGTGAAGTTGCTTGGTCTGTTCCTTACTTTCTTTAAAAAGACCGTATTCCCATTTACTCTCAGATTCTCCAAAATACATATTCATATGCGACATCAAAAAAACTCCATCATCAAAAAAATTATCCACAGTTCTCCACTTCATTTTAAGTCTTTCAGCAGTAACTTTTTGAAATGAAAATCCAATATTTGGTGTATTGTATATGCTGTGAAATTTTTCAAACATTTTTATCTGCAAAATAAAAAATAAATAAAATAAACATAAATTTTTAAAAAATATAAGAAAAAAAAATTATACATATTTAAATTTTTTCTTACCAAAAGTTCTAGAACTGAACAATATCTGCTCTCATTTTCTTCATCCACCATTGAATTGTCGATAATTACAACTTTTCGTTTCTTTATATCAAAGCAAATCAAAAAGAAATGGTCTACACAGCATATAGGAAAGAATATCTGATTCAAAAAAATATATATATATATATCAATTAAAAATACATATAATATTAGAAAATGCATATTTAATAAAAACTAATAGAAAATAAATAGCCATTACCAGATTGAAGTTTTCAGCTGCTAAAGTCCTTTTTACTTCGTAATCAGTCCTAAGAACAGAATCTTCAAAAAACTTATACTTCTCAAAATATGATGTAGAAATATCAACTATTCCCTTCGTCTGAATAACAAATTAAAGATAATACTCAATAATTGCACTTTATAGATAAGACTGAACAACAATATTCTCATAATTAGTCATTTAAAAAAAACAAAAATCATTCATATTTAATTTCTTTCACAAGTGAAAGAAAAATCAACACTTAAATCAACAATGAAAAATATTGATTTATGCAACTAACTCATAACTAGATAATTTTCTTCACAAGTGAAAATATTTATTCTAAAATTAAATTATCAGCTATAAATCAACACTGATAACAAATAATCAAAACTGATATACAAATATTCTCATAAACTATGATTTACACAACTAACTCATTCTTAGATTATTTTCTTCAAAAGTGAAAATATTGTTTCTAAACTTAAAAAATCACCTCTAAATCAACACTAAATAACAAATAATCAAAAGTGAGGTACAAATATTCTCATAATCTATTATTTTCACAACTAACTCATTCCTATATTATTTTCTGCACAAGTGAAAATATTGATTCTCATAATCTATTGATTCTTATAATCTATGATTTAGGCAAGTTAGTCATTCCTATATTATTTTCTTCACAAGTGAAAAGTATTGAAGAACAAGTAATCAAAATTAAAAAGCACTTACAACAATCGGTTTGAAAAAGTATCTAGATGGACTATCGGGGGATTTGTAACGCTCCATGAAATTCAACATATCCGACCATCCTTCAATAACACTTTCTTCTACTTTCAGCCCAGGAGATAATGACTCTAGTGAAAATCGAAGTAACAAAGTCTTGGATGAACTAGAATCATATACCAAATCACTGCAAAAAAATATATATATATATATATATCATTTTTTAAGATTTTTAACAAATTTCACAAGTAAAAAGATATAAATTTAAAAATTACACTGGATTTGTCTCATCAAGCGCCATAAAAAGCGTATCAGCCACTCTTTCTTCTGAAGCTTTTATTGGAATAATTGGACAAATCTTCCTAATTTTGTACGGTGATCTTGCATGAACAGGAACACCAACATCTCGTCTTGGATTTTGCCTAATAGGTGTTTCATTGATCACTGGCTTTCTATCTTCAACTTCATCTTTATCGAACTCAAATTCAGGACCCAAAGAAAAAGATGGTTTGTCGACCAAACTATGTTGTGGATAAGGGGATGAAACAAAAAACTGATTTCTAAAAGATGACGACCATGGCAAAAGTTTTACTTTCTTTTCTTCTTCAAAATTATTCTCATTTAGATTAAATGTTTTTGGAGTCCCAAAAATCCTAATGTCAATGTCTTTAGCAAATGTAACCTTCTTTGGACTTTTATCTGGAGAAAAAATAATCTTCTTTTCCACTTCTTTTAAAATATCCGAAACCCCAAATATCTCAGAATCAATATGACTTTCTTCAGTAGGTTGCTTCAACTCATCTTGATTTAACAGTTTATCTACTTCATTATTTAATGTTTGCAAACAATCAGTCAGTTGCTTATCACCAGTTTCTATTAAAGGAACTTGAAACGTTTGAAAGCAAATGTCATCATCTCTTTCCAAATCATTGACCATGTCTTCAACTGGTTCTTTATTTTGGTGATTGCACTCTCCAGTATTATCATCTCTTTCCACATCATTGACTATGTCTTCAACTGGTTCTTCATTTTGATGACTGCATTCTCCAGTTTCATAATACTCTATTTCATTTGTCCAGCAATCATCACCATTTGTTCCATAATTTCTTAAGTCTTCTATCCAGTTATCATCATCAACTTCAAACCCATCAATATCTTTTTCCTTACCAGATTGATTAGCATATTTAACTACACTTCTTGACATATCTTCTCCATATAGATCAATATTTCTAATACAAAGGTTGAACTTAGCTTTTATCTTTTTCAACCTTTCATTATCTGGATTTTCATAAAACCATGAGGTAAACTGGTATTCCAAATCAGAAACAACTGTTTCGAGCAAATCAACTTTATGATCAAGTTTATCCAATTCTGAGTCCAACTGTTTAAAAAATTAAAAAAATATATATAACGAATAACAAAATAAATTCTACTAATTAAGATAGTAAAAATAAAATTAAACTAAATTGTAATAGTACATTGATGCTGATGTAGTAGCTTTTGTTCCTGCTGTCAGGTTTATAGTTGCTGCTGGTATAGTACTTATATGGTTTCTGCTGTTAATGCAGGCTGGTACCTATTGTTAGTTTTCTTTCTTCTGATATTAGAAAATATTTTGGCATTTAATCTAGAAAAATATTAATTAAAATTTAATGTTTCTCAAATACCCTTCACATTTGAATAAAAAAATATGTATCTTCACATGTGAAGAAAGGATGTCAAACATCCTTCACATGTGAAGAAAGAATATGTAACTTCACATGGGAATATTAGCTACTACTACATTGATTATACATGTTTATATGTGATCTTAACATCAATGTATGCTATTACAATTTTATTTTTTCAATTATAAAATAATACCTTTCTTTTTGTAGAATCGCTGTCATTGAAATCATCTTGATTTATATCAACAATCCCAAATCCGCCATTCTGAATTTCAAAAATTTGCCTCTTTTTAATCAAATCAGTACTCCAAAATTTGATTGCTGGAATTTCATGAGGTACATGTACTGAATCACATTTTGTTGAATGCACATAAATAAGCTGCAAAAATAGAACAAGAATAATTAGTTTCAAAAAAAAAATAATAATAAAATAAATCACATGTGAAAAATTGATATAAAGTATAAAATAGATTCTATTAATATTTTTCACATGTGAAAAACTGATATAAAGTATAAATTAAATTATAAAAAAATTATAATGTATTGATATGAACACTTACAGTAAGTGCTGTCAGAGGTCCACAATAGTAGATACTAGGATCATCCCTCACCCAAGTTTCTTTGCTGACTTTCAAGCAGTCAAAAACATATTTGCACCAATCAATACATTCGATTCTTGTATCTTCATGTATATAATTCAAAATTTGTTGTGGTCTGCATTGCCCACCCATTCCTCCTAATCCAAAAAAATTTGAGAATAAAACCAGCATGTTCAAACGGAATAAAATTCCTTCAACTTTAGATATCTCAACCACTTCAGCAACCTTCTTAGGTGTTGGATTCCTAACAGCATATTGCCTAAACCATCTTTCACTTAAATCTCCTCCCCTTTCCTTAGGCAAGTCATGAATATCTATACCTCCAAAAGGAACACCCAAAACATCGTGAATTAAGTCAGTTGTTATTAGAATATCATTATTCTTAAGCTTAAGCTTCATCTCGCTAGGAATAAAGTTGTCAACAACAAAATGACCTATTTTAACCGGGATTTCTTCCATCGCCATTTCGTAAAGTGATCCAAACCCCATATCTATCAATTCTTTTCTTTGAGATAATGTAAGTTTCTTCATCAAATTGTACATAACTTTTGGAGAACCCCTAGTTCTAATAGACAACCAATTATCTTCATCCAAACAATTTTCTTCACCACAAACTTTAATCTTCTTCTTAACCTTGTTAACTTCAACCTTGTTAACTTCAACTTGCAGCTCAATCTGCTCAAGAAAATCTTCATCAAGAACTTTGTACTTTTTTGAAACATTGTTCCTCCTCTTTCTCTTTTTAGATTTATCAATTTTTTTATCATCTTCATCTTCCTCCTCTGAATTACAAGAAATTCTTCTGTATGAAACAATCCTTGCATCTTTTAATTTCTCATTACTAAACAGATCTTTTAAATCAAATGCTTGGAGTGGTTTTCTTCCAGATCCCGCTAAATCAGAGTTGTTTTCCTTCTTTTTTCCAGAATCTTCTGAAAATAGTTTTCTGCTTGCTTTAGAATTAGATGTTTTAGTCTTTCCCTTTCTTCTAATACTACTTTGGAAAATCAAATCCTTAGCTGATAAAATAAACAAAATTCAACAGCTTAGTCTCTAGTATAATAAATAATTCATAAAAATGTACAAATGATTTTTTTTTCAAATGTGAAAATTTTTAAATGGAATTTTTCTAAACATATAAACGATTATTTAATCAACTAATATACAACAAATAGTAATAAAAATAATATCATTATCGGAAAATCAAATCCTTAGCTGATAGATAATCAGTCTCTAGTATAATAAATGATTTATAAAAATGTACAAAAAAATGTTTTTTCACATGTGAAAATTTTTAAATGGAATTTTTCTAAAAATATTAATGATTATTCAATAATAGACTCTGTATAAACTATCAACATAAACACAGAGAGTCATATTCCAAGTCTCCAAAGATACACACACTACTTCGGAAAATAAAAACCTTAGCTGATAGATAAAATTCAACAGTTTAGTCTCTTGTATAATAAATGATTAATAAAAATGTACAAATCATTTTTTTTCACATGTGAAAATGTTTAAACAATCAGCAGAAGCACATAACTCAGAGTCCAAGTATTCAAAACTACACACACAGATGAATTTTTTAAACCGCTCTTTTTTAAACTAAGTAATTGCTAGATATAGTTAAATATTGTTACCAAAAAAGCAAACACAGTTACTATATTAAACTATTTTAAAATATCATAATGTAATCAAAAAAGCAATAAAAGCCAATTAACACCAATTTGCATCCATATCATAACTATTGTCGATTTATATATTCATAGAAACCTAAACTAGTCTCTAGTATAATAAATGATTAATAAAAATGTACAAATCATTTTTTTTTCACATGTGAAAATGTTTAAACAATCAGCAGAAGCACATAACTCAGAGTCCAAGTCTTCAAAACTACACACACAGAAGAATTTTTTAAACCGCTCTTTTTTAAACTAAGTAATTGCTAGATATAGTTAAATATTGTTACAAAAAAGCAAACATAGTTACTATATTAAACTATTTTAAAATATCATAATGTAATCAAAAAAGCAATAAAAGCCAATTAACACCAAGTTGCATCCATATCATAACTATTGTCGATTTATATATTCATAGAAACCTAAACTAGTCTCTAGTATAATAAATGATTAATAAAAATGTACAAATCATTTTTTTTCACATGTGAAAATGTTTAAACAATCAGCAGAAGCACATAACTCAGAGTCCAAGTCTTCAAAACTACACACACAGAAGAATTTTTTAAACCGCTCTTTTTTAAACTAAGTAATTGATAGATATAGTTAAATATTGTTACAAAAAAGCAAACACAGTTACTATATTAAACTATTTTAAAATATCATAATGTAATCAAAAAACAATAAAAGCCAATTAACACCAATTTGCATCCATATCATAACTATTGTCGATTTATATATTCATAGAAACCTAAACTAGTCTCTAGTATAATAAATGATTAATAAAAATGTACAAATCATTTTTTTTCACATGTGAAAATGTTTAAACAATCAGCAGAAGCACATAACTCAGAGTCCAAGTCTTCAAAATTTAAACTAAGTAATTATCATAGAAACCTAAACTAACATAATTTGTCATATTCAATAAAATCTAACATAATTCATAGAAACCTAAACTAGCACAAGATCAACACAAAATGTAAATCTAAACTAGCACCAAATCAACACAAAATGTAAATCTAAACTAACACCAGATCAACACAAAATGTAAATCTAACATAATTCGTCATATTCTATAAAATCATTCTAATAGTACTAATATTTAAATTTTAACAACACAAATTACAATCACACAACTAATAACTAACTTATACAAACATTATTCAGTCAGATCTAAATAATATTTATATTTTACAATCACACAACTAATAAAAGATATTCGAACACAAAATACAGTCAGATCTCAAAATAAAATACTAATTCAGTCAGATCTAAAAATTAAATATATGAAATAATCAGTTAAATGTTTATACATAAACAGGTAAAAAATATTAAGGTAATAAATATTATAAAATTACCTTTAACACTTTTAGGTTTCATCTTCTTCCAGAGATTATAAACGTCTGTTGAATTTCTCTTCGAGCACACAATCTGATTTAGGAAAACAAAAATATATTAATTGTTAATCTTATATAAAGAAATTGATATATTTATTATCATAACAATATAACATACCTATGATAGATTTATCGTCTGCGAGTTTGGAAGAGTGTGTAGAAGAGAGTGTGTAAAATAAGAGAGAGAGTGTGTCATCTGAATAAAATAAGAGAAAGAGAGTTTGAAAGGTGGTTATTGTGAAATATAAAATATGGAATAAAATAAGAGAGAGAGAGAGTGTATAGAAGATATTTATCCAACAAAACTAAAGCCCAAAATAAAAGGTGGTTATTGTGAAAGGTGGTCATTTTGGGCCATGGGCTCATTTAGGACTGATATTAAGATATAAAATTATTTGTCCAACAAAACTAAAGCCCAAAATATATTTGAATGTTATACACGGTTGAAATAAAAGTCATATTTTAATACCCGTGAACCGAACTGAATATCATATTTTGTTTCCATTTGAATTTTCAAGTCCGATGTTAGAAATTTAAGAAGAGAATATACCTTGAAAATTAGACTTATAGAAAAACATATAATATGGTGTTTACTCTTCAATTTCAAAAAATAGCAATTCAGTTTCAAGAATTGTGGTTGTAAGTGGTGAATTACTTTCAGTTTTATTTGATGAATATTCAACGCCGTCTTCAGTCAGTCCTGGCCCTTTTAAGGATTCTCGCCCTTATTTGGTGGAGTTTGACATAGTTGTTTTCGTGTTTCTTTTAATAGATAGTAAAATGTCTGTTGGTAGTATATCATGAAAGTGTTTAATAGATTGTAAAATGTGAACTTGACTGCTACAAAGCTTTTTACATTGGTTTTTACAGATTGTTTGAAGATATCATATGCCGTACTGTATTAATAAAAACATAATATATGAATACCATCAACATAACATAATTAAAAAAATAAAATGTTCACCTAAAACATACACCAGAATATACTACATAGAATACCACAAGATGTTCTAAAAAGTCATATAATCTTAATTATCCACAACATTACATAATTTCAACACATAAAACTTTGGTTATCCATATCATGCTTACAAACATGCAATATGGGAACCTGAAATTGCCTTCCTTCTTCATGATCAGGAATGATCTGAACAATCTTCACCTAAAATTGCTTACAAACTTTTAGGTTTCATTGACGTCCTTATCATCATCAGTTATTTCAACTGTTTAATTAAAGTATAAGTTAATTGACCTTTTATCATTATAAATGCTTAAGAATTAAAAAAAATGTATATTAATTTACCTGTTTCTTCTACATTATTACGATATCGAAAACCTGGAAGAGTGTATTCACTGACTGAAAAATTAAAACATTTTTGGGAAATTAAATAGAATGATAATAGTGGCTTTATAATAATCTATTGATTTGAAATATTTTCTTACCTTTACGGAAGTGCTGTTTAGAAGCTTCAGCATACTTTGAAACATCACACTCAATTGTTTCCCATTTATTTAAATAAAAAAAAGATGAGGTCCATGCCATTTGTCTTTCAGGTTTAACTATAAAAACAAATATAACTTTAGTATAATAATATAATAAAAATATATAAATTAAAGTAAAGATAAAATACCATTATCACTGCATTCAATGGCTTTAGAAGTAGCATCTACAATAACAATAATATATAATGTCAATTATAATTTTTTTTTTTTGATTTAAATATGAATATTATTTAAAATACAAAGATTTTAAAGACTTTTTCACATGTGAAAAAAAAGTATTTAAAAATCAAAACTTAAGTATCTTTAATTTTTCAAACTAACTATAGAACTATATATTTAAATATGAATATAAATAGATTTGATAAAAGCTAAGTCCAAATTTAAATACAAAATATTAGAATGTATTAAGAAAAATAAATAAAACGTTTCAAAAAAACACAATACTAGCTTTTCAAATTTGAATTTTACCCTTACATATCCTTGCCATTTTTGTCTTACACCTCCTTGCCATTTGACTATCAGGTTTAACTATAAAAACAAATACAATTTCAGAAGAATAATATAAAAAAATATATATAAATTAAAGTAAAAATAACATACCATAATGACTGGATTGATTAGTTTTAGAAGTAACATCTACAATAAACAAATAATATATAGTGTTAATTATATTGTTTTTTGATTAAAATATCAATATTATTTTATCATTGAAAGATTTGCAATGAATTTTTCACATGTGAAAAAAAAATTACACTAAAAAATGAATTTTTTAAAATTAACTAAAGAGGTACATATTAAACAACAAATTATGTACTGAAACAAAATACATCATTTTAATCAACAAAGTAAATAAAACCCATGTCAAATAATAAAAAAATGTATTGATAATCACAAAGAAAAAAAAAATACTAAACTATCATAGAACAACGAACGAGAAAAAATAAAAAAAAAACAAACCTTTTGAAGCCATTAACAACCAACTTTTATCTAAACGATCACCTGATGATAACAAAACAAAGAATTAAAATATTAATGATAGATGTAATATAATAAACAAACAAAGTATAGTCTAAATAAATAAATAAAAATATATAACTGTAGAGGTGGCTTTTACAGTTGAAAATGAAAATGAAGAAGAAACAAACTAGGGTTTCATCGTATGTTATAATGCCTATATAATAAAACTATTTTTACGGGCTGGGCTTTTATGGGCTGAAAAAGGTATATATTATAAAAACACACTACTTAAGTCCATCATAGATTAATTTTAACTTTCAAAATTAATACTATCATTTCATGAAAAATATTTTTCATTTTTATTTATAATTTATTATATTTTTATAAATCTATTTCATAATATTTCAACTTTTTGAATATTTTAAATATTTCAAAGTTTGATAAATATTAAATATTTCAAAGTTTGAGATAATTTTCACATGTGAAAAGTTCATTATAGATAAAAATATAATTTTTTTTATTATCTAATCATTACTGTTTGATATATAAAAATATAGATCAAATTAAAAAGATTGCTACATAGCTTCATCAGCAATAAAAAGTATTGTACATAGCCATCTCCTAAGCTTTAACAATGTCTACACCCATGCCTATATGATGTTGGTAATTATGAGCAAAGCAGGATAACAATCAGCAGGAAAAATGTCAACACCCAACTTCAGTTCTAGCATTTTCTGCATAATCTTTACATATATAGCATACTTTACAGATAGAGGTTACTTGACATTTCATAATATTTCAACTTCAGTTCTAGCATTTTCTGCATAATCTTTATAAGCTAAATTTATTAAAAATATATGCTGCTGTTAACTATAAAAAAATAAAAATATAATCTTATGTAAAAAAATTATATGCTGTAATCTATAAATGTAATTTGAAACATTTTGGCAAATATATCAAAATCATTTTTCCTCTAAGCTTCAATCATTTTTTTCTCGTACATCCCTATTAGCAATAGCATATAGAATCATCTTCCTCCTTTCATCTTCTGATTTATCCTCAAATTCTTGAACCAACTTCAAAAACTTATTCTTTATCAAATTCAGGTCAGACAATAAAATCTTCGCAGCAAATCTTGATCGCAATAAATTCAGTTGTGTACTTTGTTTTTGAGACTCCAAAGAAAGACCACAATCCCAATTTTTTAAACCGTTATAAATTTCCATATGAAGCATTAAAAAAACACCACAATCCACATGATTATTCTTCGTCCTCCATTTCATTTGCATCCTTGATGGGTTTGTATTTCTAATATCTTCAGACTTTGGATGTTTAACGTAATCTAAATAGGCAACAACAACTTTTTTCTACAAAACAAATTAATAAGAAAAGAAAAGAAAAAAATTAATACAAAAAAAAAATTAATACGAATTATTATAATAACATATATAAAAACAGATGGGACGATAGTAGTATAACGCTAGTGATAAGGATTGGTGTA
This sequence comes from Chrysanthemum seticuspe, assembly GCA_019973895.1. Taxonomy (NCBI): domain Eukaryota; kingdom Viridiplantae; phylum Streptophyta; class Magnoliopsida; order Asterales; family Asteraceae; genus Chrysanthemum; species Chrysanthemum seticuspe. The sequence goes on along the minus strand of BPTQ01000002.1, from coordinate 86,481,694 downwards.
AACAAACGGCTAATGTTTCAATCTAAAATTTACCATGTGAATAAAAAGGAGAAATATTCTTACAATTTCTTCAGGAATGCCATAATATCTTTCACTGAAACTAGGTCCATTGGCACTATTGTCAATAACTTTAAACGAACCATTTCTGAAATCAACACATATAAGATACATGTGTCCTTTATGACAAACAGGGAAGAAAAGCTGCAGAAAAAATAAAAGCAGCTTAAAAAATTTGTTAAATTTACATATCAACTATACATTAGTTACTGAATTTTAAAAAAATTTAAAAACATACCATATCAAAAGTTTTCAATGACATAAGATGCTTTTCATCATTTCTAAAACTTTCTTTAATTCTTTTTGTGAACACTTGTAATTTCTCCAGATCAGTATGCTTTTCAATAAAGTATGATGGATTTTGCATAATAAATAATGAAATTATTGTTTTTAAATATGATAAATACTATAAATATATATATAGTAATATATAACAAAATTACTTACAATTACAGAGATTTTAAAGAAAAATCTGGATGGTAACGTATCATCTTCTTTATATAATTCCAAAACGTTGAGAATCTCTGACCATATATCGATGACATTCGTTGACAATTCCAAACTTGGGGTTAATGTTTCCATATCAATATGATTTAAACAATGGCCACTTTCACTTTTAAATATTGGTTCCCTGTAATATTTGAAAAAATAAAAATAAATAAGATTAGCATATAGTCAATATATAATATATAAAAAGGAAATTTGAAATATTAATGTTTTTTTAAAATAAAGTTACCATTTAGGCGCTGTCATTGCAAATAATGTATTAGCAACAATTTGCTCATCTTCTGAAAGAGGCTTTTTAGGGTTTACAGGTTTATATTGAAAAGGAGAAAGACGATCTGGTCCATCATATATATCAACATCAACATAACTTAAATCATCCACAGAAAATGCAAAATCTGCCAAAAAATATATATTAAAAAATAATATTAATTGCTATAAACATGATTAATGTAAAAAAAAATATAAAATATAAATAAACTTAAATTGATATTTTTTCACATGTGATAAAATTAAAAAATTCTATGTTTTTTCACATGTGAAAAATAAAAATTGTAAAAATAATATAATTGAAAATTGTAAAAATAATATAATTGAAATATGCAAAAAAATAATAATTGAAAATTAAAAAAAAAAAAAAAAAAAAAAAAAAAAGTTTTAATAATAAATATTATTACAAACCATAATAATTCACAAAATCATCAAGTTTTAGAATAAACTAAACCTTGATCATCTACCAGAAAATCTGAAACTTGTATTTGAGAATCTAAATCTTCATCCGGTTGTTCTTTGTTTTCAAATACATCTAAAACTTCTTCTCTTTCAGCTTTACTCTTTTTTGAGGGATCTTCTTTGGAAGTAGTAGAATTATTTTGAGGTTCAACTTGAATGTTTTCAGTGCTAATTTCATCTTTATCTTCTGCTTCTTTTGAAGAATGTTGAACCTCTACAGTTTTAGATTGAATCACTCCCAAATCTTCAATCATTCCCAAATTTTCTGCACATTCAGTTTCTGCACCTCTTTGATAATCATGAATCTTCAAATCTTTATTAGGTTGTTTTTCAGGAACATTTTCAACATTAACAGCTGTCATTTCTTCTACACAATCAATCACCGGTAAATCTTGCTCAACAACAGATTCTAAAACTTTTTCACATTCAGTTTTACTTCTTTTTGGCAGATATTCTTCAGATTCAGGTTCAGGATCAGAATCTTTTGCTTGTTCAGGTTCAGATTCAGGTTCAGGTTCATGAATCTTCAAATCTTTATTAGGTTGTTTTTCAGGAACATTATCAACATTAACATCTGTCATTTCTTCTACACAATCAATCACTGGTAAATCTTGCTCAACAACAGATTCTAAAACTTTTTCACATTCTGTTTTACTGCTTTTTGGCGGATATTCTTCAGGTTCAGATTCAGGTTCAGGTTCTTTTGCTTGTTCAGGTTCAGGTTCAGGTTCAGGTCCTGCTTGTGTGTCTTCTTGGATTTTTTTATGATGGAATATCTCAAAGCAGTGATCATCTCCCTAATAATTAAAAAATTAGCATTAATAAAAATTTAAAGATAGTTTCACATGTGAAAAATATAAGTTATTAAAAAAATAAATCAAGAAAAAATAGTTTTCACATGTGACAGAATTTACTTTCCTTACATCAGATGGATTTAAATTTTACCTGACTTTCATCATCTGAATTGACTGATGTTTCATTCATTGAAATATCATGATCTCCCATAATCCCTTTCCCTTTCCCTTTCTCTACCAAATCATCATCTTCCTTTGCCAAATCAGCAAAATCCTGAAAAATCAAAGATTGTGTTTGTTAATCATGAAGGTATGGAAGATACTAATTTGATTACTTAAAGGTTCTAACTTCTAACTTCTAACTGAAGGAAATATAACATAGGTTATCAGATGTCATAGTTTTTTAGAGATTCAGTTCCCAAGTTTCTGCTGATAGAACTTCCTTTGCTGCTGCTAGTGATAAGATGCATAAAAAGTTAAAATGTTTGCATATACAGTTACTTCTTTAGAGGCACCTTAGGTTTCTACTCAAGATATCTCTTGAAATATCATGATCTCCCATAATCCACATGTGTTATATAGATGTTCAGTAATTAAAAATTTAAATATAGTTTCACATGTGAAAAATATAAGTTAATAAAAAAATAAATCACGAAAAAATAGTTTTCACATGTGACAGAATTTACTTTCCTTACATCAGATGGATTTAAATTTTACCTGACTTTCATCATCTGAATTGACTGATGTTTCATTCATTGAAATATCATGATCTCCCATAATCCCTTTCCCTTTCCCTTTCTCTACCAAATTATCATCTTCCTCTGCCAAATCAGCAAAATCCTGAAAAATCGAAGATTGTGTTTGTTAACCCTGAAGGTTTGGAAGATACTAATTTGATTACTTAAAGGTTCTAACTTCTAACTTCTAACTGAAGGAAATATAACATAAGTTATCAGATATCATAGTTTTTTAGAGATTCAGTTCCCAAGTTTCTGCTGATAGAACTTACTTTGCTGCTGGTAGTGATAAGATGCATAAAAAGTTAAAAATGTTTGCATATACAGTTACTTCTTTAGAGGCACCTTAGGTTTCTACTCAAGATATCTATTGAAATATCATGATCTCCCATAATCCACATTTGTTATATAGATGTTCAGTAATTAAAAATTTAAAGATAGTTTCACATGTGAAAAATATAAGTTATTAAAAAAATAAATCAAGAAAAAATAGTTTTCACATGTGACAGAATTTACTTTCCTTACATCAGATGGATTTAAATTTTACCTGACTTTCATCATCTGAATTGACTGATGTTTCATTCATTGAAATATCATGATCTCCCATAATCCCTTTCCCTTTCCCTTTCTCTACCAAATCATCATCTTCCTCTGCCAAATCAGCAAAATCCTGAAAAATCAAAGATTGTGTTTGTTAACCATGAAGGTTTGGAAGATACTAATTTGATTACTTAAAGGTTCTAACTTCTAACTTCTAACTGAAGGAAATATAACATAAGTTATCAGATGTCATAGTTTTTAAGATATTCAGTTCCCAAGTTTCTGCTGATAGAACTTACTTTGCTGTTAGTAGTGATAAGATGCATAAAATGTTAAAATGTTTGCATATACAGTTACTTCTTTAAAGGCACCTTAGGTTTCTACTCAAGATATCTATTGAAATATCATGATCTCCCATAATCCACATGTGTTATATAGATGTTCAGTAATTAAAAATTTAAAGATAGTTTCACATGTGAAAAATATAAGTTATTAAAAAAATAAATCAAGAAAAAATAGTTTTCACATGTGACAGTATTTACTTTCCTTACATCAGATGGATTTAAATTTTACCTGAATTTCATCATCTGAATTGACTGATGTTTCATTCATTGAAATATCATGATCTCCCATAATCCCTTTCCCTTTCCCTTTCTCTACCAAATTATCATCTTCCTCTGCCAAATCAGCAAAATCCTGAAAAATCAAAGATTGTGTTTGTTAACCATGAAGGTTTGGAAGATACTAATTTGATTACTTAAAGATTCTAACTTCTAACTTCTAACTGAAGGAAATATAACATAAGTTATCAGATGTCATAGTTTTTTAGATATTCAGTTCCCAAGTTTCTGCTGATAGAACTTACTTTGCTGCTGCTAGTGATAAGATGCATAAAAAGTTAAAATGTTTGCATATACAGTTACTTCTTTAGAGGCACCTTAGGTTTCTACTCAACTAGGGTTGGTCTAATTCTTTGAGGTGATTTAAAAGTATTGTTTTTCTTTGACGACATTATAAAATATATTAAAGAAAAAAATACCTTTGACTTTAATCCACAAAAATCGTCTTGTTTCGGTAGTAATCCAAAACCTCCAGCCCCGATTTCTAATTTCTCTCTATACTTCATTTGAATTGTCTTCCATTGTTTAATTACTGGCCTTTGACGAGAAACAGGAAAACGATCACATCTTGTTGAATCAAGATATAAGAGCTACAAATTAAAAAATTTGCGTAAATAATAAATTCAAATAAGTGAAATAAGCTATAAACGAATTTATATGTAATGAGTGATTACTTACAGTCATAAATGTAATTGGACCTGTGAAGTATTGATTGGACCTGTAATTCCACTTTTTTATGCTTGGAGCCAAACAATCTATTATATATTTACACCAATTTACACTTTCAACTTTCTCAAGGACATCATCATTTATACTCTTCAAAATATTCAAATTACATGCTCCTTGCGAATCACACATCCCCATTGTATTTGCAAAGAGTATCAAAAAATTCATTTTAAACAACTTCCCACAATCATTTGTTGAAACTATAACATCCGTTATATCATTCGGTCTGATTTCATTCTTCCTAGACTTAAAAGAAAATTGATTTAACCATTCTTGGATAAAAGGATCATCTGCCTTTCTTTCATTCAAAGAATCTAATGACATTCTTCCTATAGGAATACCAAGAACTTCATGTACCTTACTTTCTGTAACATCTATATAACCACTACTTAATGGTAATTTCATTACTTCCAGATCTAACTTAGAAATAACATAATATCCTAAACATCCGGGGATATCGTGAATCATCATCTCAACAAAACCTCCAAAACCCATTTCTATCAAAACCTCTTGCCTTTTAGGATTTAAAATGCTTATTGCAGAAAACAGAGCAGTTGGTGCTGTCCTTGTTCTAATAGAAGGAATTTTATCATTATCTATTACTTTTCTTTTTTTTTTGTCTTTGGTTTAAAATGATGATCATTGTCCTTATTTTTCCTCTTTCTCTTACCAAAATCATCACCAGTAGCCTTTCTAGGTCTTCCCCTCTTACCAACAGATGAAGAATCAGTTCCTTTTCTTGCCTTATCTATAAAATAAAATTAAAAATATTAATAAAATATATTTTTCACTTGTGAAAAATTAACAATATGCATACTAAAAAATATTAGTTTTACTATTTTCACATGTGAAAACTAGGCTGTCAACACAAAATAATCTAAAAAAGTGTTATTGTAGAAAGGAAATAGTTCTTTTTCAATAACGAAAGATATTAATAAGGATGTATGGGAAAATGTATTGTAAAATGATATTAAAGATGTTAAAGTTATTTACCAGTATTATCACCAACAGACTTTTTTGGTCTTCCTCTCTTACCAGCACTTGACAAATGAGAACATTTTTTTAAATCGTCATTAGCGGAATCGTCAGTAGTAGTATGTGTACTAACAACTGATGGACAATTTCGGTCTTCTGTATAATCACTGGTTTTTTTTGGTGTAGAACAAGCAACTGCATTAAAAAGGATATATAATTTTAAGTATCATGTAAATATTAAATACATTTAATAAAATGTTATTATAATTAATATGAATTCAATAAAAAAATACTTTAAAATAACAAAATTAGTTTATGTTAAATTACCTTTAACAACATTATCCAAATTTAATTCTGAATCTTCATCTGAAATAAAATAATTTTATTTTTAAATGTCAAGTATTACAAAGGACATAATGTATTGAAAAGTGTATGATAAAATGAAATGATGACAATATTAAAAGCAGAATCATGGAATTAGATTAAAAGTTTTTTACCAGAATTGTCACCAGTAGTCTTTCTAGGTCTTCCTCTCTTACCAACAGTTGCTTTTTTTGCCTTATCTATAAAATAAAATAAAAACTAATAATAAAATATATTTTTCACTTGTGAAAAATTAACAATATGCATACTAAAAAATGTGAGTTATACTATTTTCACATGTGAAAACTATGATAAAAAAATGTTATTGTAGTATGGAAATTTTTTGTAAAATAGAATCTTCACAAGTGATGAAAAAAATTTGAAAAAACTGTTTATGTTTGTGCTGATTTTAAGTTTCACTTTTATGTTTATCACATGTGAATAAAATTTATATTACCTTTAATGACATTGTCCATATTGAAATCCGAATCTTCATCTGAAAAAAAAACAAAACAAAAAAAAAAAAAAAAAACAAAAAAACAAAAACAAAATTTAAATCATAATAATGCAAATTTAAAAAAATATATATATAAAATTAAAATAAAGTTATAGACTAAATTTATGTACCATAATCATCACTAGCGGAATCTGAACTAGTAGCATTATCCAAATCTAAATATGATTCTTCATATTTACCAAAATCACCACTAGTAGACTTTCTTGTTGAATAAGTTCCTTTTTTTTCGTTATCTATAAAATAAATACAAATTATAAGCTTATAATAAGTATTGGTGAATTTCATCAAAAAAATCAAAAAAAATCAATAATGCAGGCGGCGTTTGTTCAAAACTGTACTAGTACCAAATACTAACATATAAAACACAGTAAACCACAGTAAACATTTAGGCATAGACCTCAATTTCATCAGCTTAACAATCTCAAACAAACATAATCCAATCTCAAAAAACAAACATTAAAATAAAATACTAATCCCCAAATTTAACACAACAAAAAGTCAAAACTTATCTTAATCTAAAAACTTATTGCCAAACAACTAACATTATTGTACTCATATGTTGTTTTGAGAATTCAAATACTTAGCTATACTAAAAACTTATTGCCAAACACCCTTGTATGGATACTAATATATTCAAAAAACTATAAAAAATAAATAAATAAATAAATAAATTGTTATTTCTATACTTTTACAAAAATCATTAAAAAATAAATAAAATTATAATTATTAAAAAAAATTACCATTAACAGTTGGTGTATATTTCTTCTTTCTAGCGATACTCTTTCTTCTTCTTCTCTCGTAACATAGAAATTCTGAACAACAATATATGATTAATAACAATAGATGATTAATAACAATAGAAATAATGTGTAAGAGGAAACTAACTTGGAACCGACGAATGTTGTTTTTCATCCATAAAATTAGGGTTCAAAAATAGATTTGGGGTTTTTGTCAAAAACCGATGATGATGGTGGTTTTGGAAATGATGGTGGTTTTGGAAATGGTGATTAAATATTGATGTATCTGGATATTAAACTCTCTAGGATGGATTAAAATATCTGATTAATTTGTGTGAATTCCCTTTAATTCAGATTTGGATTCACTAAAGTGAAGGAAATGTACAAGTGAAAATATGTGATATACAAGTCTAGGGAGCGTAAGTGATTTGGATATTTGTTAACACGTGTGGTTTTATTTAAGTCACTTTGTAGAAAGTGTCTTTTTGGCTTGATCCAAAATCACTTAAACAAAGAGTAGCCATAATATCATATTTATACTTTTGTACCTCATAATTTCATATTTACAAAGAATATTTTTACTATCTAAAATGGAAAAATAGTCAAAGAAGAAAAATGAAAACTTATAATATTAAATATTGAAAGTCAATATTTTTTAAACCTTTTAAAATATCAAATATTGAAAGTGACAAACATTGACAAAAGCTATTCGTTTGGAAACAAGCTGGGCGTTTGGAAAGAAATGGCCTTTGGAATGTATTCATTACATTCACTATTGGTGTAAAGGAGAATAACCTTGGAACATTGTTGGACAAAGAAATGGCCCTTTCATTACAAGAAATCAAGCACATATATTTCAAGGCGGGAAAATGGAAAACTCAAATTGATTGACTATTGTCTATCCAATAATTAAAGTGGACAAAGTGCAAATATCTTAACTACATCTGTAATGTGTTTATTTAATTTTCTTGAATTTTATCTTTTTTTTTTTATGTGAAATGTTTATGAAGTCTTAAAACTATTAATATGGTTCTTTCTAATATGTAGGTCATCATGCGAATCCTTCCAGCAAATATATGACATATTAAAATCATGCTCTGTACTTGGTTCCCGGCGTCAAAGACTAGATTTGATGATGATCCTGAGTTTAAAAAATATACCGCAAGAGGCGGTGTTTAGTCTTCATGTGAGTAACCGTTTTGTGCTACACAACTTTGCAATCTCTATAATTTGTTTTTTTATTTCTTATTTGAAATAAATTATTGAATATAAAATTAATAAGTAGATGATCTTTTTTTGATAAATGATTTTTTGATAAATTATTGAACATAACATATTTTATTGTATTTTGTTTTGTTGGTTTTGTTGTTGTATATGAATATTTAGCAAGATGACAGGAACTGCAATTTTGACAAAACGAGACAGTCGAGGAACTAAACAAATGTATCTGATTATATTGTTTGAATCTTGAAAATGTCTATTAATTTTTCCTAGTTTAAGTTTAAAACTAAATAGTTAATATACAGTGATAATAATCAGCGTGTACTTACCATCATTTAAAATAATAAAATAAGTTTAATACTTGAGAATAGTACATCGACTACACTCGAAGCCAACTGATATACTTATTAGTCTCATGTTCAAACTTTTTCATTACCTCTTTTACAAAATAATTTATAAAAATGAAATTGTGCAAGTGGTCATTTATCAAGGTTAAGTTTCAATAAAAGTGGTCATTTTTATTTGAGTTGAATTATCGCATATTACAACCTTTTGCAATTACATTATCATATTTTCACGTCATATTTTTAACGTTACACAAAAACACATACAAAACAATATATTGCATATTGTTAATTGTATGTTGCTAGAAACTTCCGTTGTGAAGCATGGTCCTCGCCTAGTATTAAAATTTGTATATATTGCTACCCTTCTAGTAAATTATAATTTATTAATTATTGAATATAAATTGCACGGGCGTCATAAGTGTTTGATACCGTTTTTTTTTTTCGTGCTACGTTATTGTTTGTGTTTTTTTTTTTAAATTATGGCTTTTTTGTATTTTTTTAAACAATATGGATTTTTTTGGGACTTTCATATTAATTTGTTGACTAATAGTATTTGGTCCATTCGTTTTTGACCTACCTAATTTTTTATTACTGCTCTCTCAATTGTCGATCATATAAGTATATAACCATGGCAGGGAAGCCAAACATTCAAGAACTCTTGGCGGCTTGTGGTTCCACTGACCTTGCCACTGCTTTTAAGTACCTCTTTAGCTGTGAGGTGACTGAAGATCGGAGTTTGCTGAATCGTTTGGAAGAGGAGCGTGACCAGCTGGAGCGCAAGGTTCACAAAAGGGAGAGAACCGTTATGGAAACCCATGGGTATGGGCCTTTTATTGGAGAATCTGTAGATGGTTTAAAAGGTTTGTTGGAATTGCAACGTGTTGATAGGGACACGTTGGTTGCTCTGTTGGCCCTTCTGGATGCGGTGCGTGATGGCATAGCAGTCAAGGAGAGCCAAATTGTGCTAATGGAGCAGAATGAGGGGATGTCTGATTAGTTTAGTTGACTGTGGCTTTTGTTGGTGGGTTGTTTAAAGCTTTTGTTGGTTGGTTATTATTATTAGTAATGCTTTTATAAAGTTATGTACTGTGTCTTGATGGATGTACCCTTTAGTAGGGTACCATTTTGTTTTCTGTAGGATAATCCATCTGATGTAAGGAAACTATTGTAAGTTTGTCTATGGTAATGGAAAATCAGTATCTTTATGCTAAATATGTTTGATTCTTTTGTCTATTTTTTGTGTAGTAAGGTGTTTGTAGTGATTTAGACTGTGTTTCCAGGTTTCAGTTTTTCTATTATATTGTTCACAACTCTGTGCGTATAAACTTTTCTATGATGCTTTTTGGTATAGGACTTTGTAGTGGCTTATACTGTTGGAAGATGTCTGCGGATTATCCCTTGTTTAGTTGTATAAATGTTACCTGTAGCTTGTGTTTAGTTGTGTTTGCTCTTGTTGAACGATATAGTTGTTTTGGCTTCTATGTCTCGTCCTGGTCGTCTTACATAACTTGGTTTTGCGTGTGATAGTGATTTACTCCAGGATCATATAGTGCATCTGCCTTGCTTTGAGATTGCTACTCGTGAATGGGATACTAAAGTGCATCTGCCTTGCTTTGAGATTGCTGCACGTATCAGGTACCTGGATGACTTGATCAAGGAAGTTTTTAAAAAATGGCATGATCTTTGTGAAATCAGGTTACGTTTCAGCAAATGCTTCGTGAGGCTACATCATCAGTATTCGTGCAGTGTAATGGTTTATTGTCTTTGTCAAGTGTTTGTTTGTGTGAGATCAACGATCATGAGTTTCAAGCATAATGTGAATATAAAAGGGTAGGTACTTTTATCGCCTGTTTAGTTAGTGATAGTTTAGCCTGGTTTGGTGCTTGGTTAGTTTTTGGTTTATCATATATAATTCACGGCATTATGTACGAACGATTAGCCTTCCTTTTTACAGCCTTGTGATTTAGCTAGAGATTACTAATCTGTAGTTATTACTGTACACGTAAAGTGTTTACATTGGCCTATTTTGGGAGTGATCCACGTAGACCCATCGGATATTAATAATTTGAACCATCTTAAAACGTATCATCTTTGGTTGAACAAATCCCACAATTTACAACACAACAATTTAAAAAACAACACAACAACAATTTAAAAAATTGTTACTAGTTTGAATGAGTCACTGACGTACGCACATAGAGGAGTATAAAAAACATTCTCTTCATCATCATGATCAGCATGTAAAGTCCAACAGCAGATTGAAGCCAGCCTCTTATATGCATTATACACACTTATAATATTTTTCACATGTGAAGATAAAAACTTTAAAAATCAAAATTAGTTTAATAAAACATAAAGAGGCCCAAAAGATAAAGAAGCCCAAAAAGATTGAAGTCCAAAAGATAAAGAAACCCAAAAAATAAAAATTAGTTTTATAAAAATCAAAATATTTCACATGTGAAGATAACAACTAACTGGATTCACAAAATCATAAAGAGGCCCAAAAAGATTGAAGTCCATAAAAGAAAAAAACTCTAACTGGACTTTAAGTACAACACAATCACAAACAAAAATCTCATTCTCAAAGCTAGGGTTTTTAAGTGGTTTTCCTCTTTCTTTCAAAAAAACATCAAATCTTTCATCAACACCAACAACTGGCAATATCAGGACCATCTTCCATTGATTATCATCATCATCATCATCAGTAAGTGGATTAAGATTTTGATTCATGATTATAGATAAAATATTTTTTTATTTCTATATGTTTAGAAATTAGATATGTTTAGTAATTAGAAAGTAGAATTCTAGTAATTAGAAAGTTGGCGTCCATTATTAGCTTACTTAATGTAATAAAACCTCCTGAACTTCAACTTTTTTTATATTAATTATAAATAAAAATAAACTTATGGCGGTTGAACCTACCTCAATTTTATGTAATGTAATTGTTAGAACTTGTGAAATGTGAATATGTTATATGATGGTCTACGTAATTAATGGATTTTTTATACACGATTATTTGATTAATAAGAATATCTTCGCCTGTGAAGATATTCATCAAGATTGATCTTTGATCTTAGTCACATTCTATTTATACTAGATTTGTAAAAAAACATAGGAAATATTGATACCACATAAAAGAAACATTAAAACATTTTCGACAAACTAAAAAGCTAATATGATACTAAAAACATAAAAAGACTATCATCATAAACTACTTTTTAGTTCTAGAGCTCTCTCCCTTGCTCTTCTTATTTGGTTTGAGTTGTTGAAACAGATTTTCAAGTCTACTAATCCTATTTTCCAAATTATAAAGATTTTCAAATCTTGTAGCATTGTTCACTTGTTGTTCCACTTCGTTTATATCATCTTCCTCAGTTTGTTGCACCACCTCGCTTTGCTGCATCACCTCACTTTGAAACTCTTCCTCCACCTGATTTTGCTACACTATCTGACCTTCCTGCATAATTTCACCTTGCTGCACCACCTCACTTACAGCCTCCTGCTCATTCTCTATATCTCCGTCATCTTCATCTTCTTCCTCCTCTTCCTCATTAATTCCATAAATCTCATTCCAGTAGAAGTCTTGGCGACGCAGCCAAGTAAGGATATTTGTCCTCATCCACACATTCACTTGCCTATATGAACCATATTCTGAAATCGGTTCTTCCCCAAAGGCATCTAACACTGCATCAAAAAGAAAATAACTGTTTAAGACAAACTCATACTCTTCTTCATCATTTTGAAAGTTTCCATTTGGTGCTGCCATTATTCTTGAGTGAGAATAAGAGAGAAGAAATTGAGTGTGTGTCATAATAAGAGAGTAGATTTATGTAGTACAATATGGAGTATATAGTACATAAAATAAAGTGTTTTTTACAAGAATATTAGTAAATTATATAATCAGTAACAAATAATCTTTAAATTCTGTCACAAATAATCTTATCTTTTTTCTTATCTTTACATTGTGTTGCAGTAACAAGAATCTTATCAGTTTCTTATCTTTGGTTGACTTTTACTTGTACAGGTTATTTGCATCCATACCAGTTTCTATTTCTAATTCTCGGCGTTTTGCCTCTGATATAATAGCAAATGGAAATCTAGGCATCAGAGTCAGACGCCGAGAACTAGAAATATAAAGACAGGCTGAGTAGATGATTTTCAATTCACCTATGGCTTTAAGAGTGTTACGGTTTGAATATTTTATTTATTAATTTTTTTTTTAGGTCTCAGTGTTTTTGTTTGTAGGTAAGCTGTTTTATTTTAATTGAATTAATGTTTTTATAAGCTTTTATTACTTTAAAAAAGATAGCATTTGCAAGTTTTAATACTGACACTTTATTTGTAGATAACTAGAAACACCACTGATACATATCACAATGACAGACCAAACAAAAAGATACGTGTTTGTTGCAAAGAGGGAATTAGTTACAAAGATGATCATGAAGATGCAAGAAAACAGAAAGGTTAGTCTTACAGACTAACAAGGCAGTTTTATTGAGTGAAATATTTAACAATCATATTTGATGGCTTTCACACAAATAATTGTTAGAATTGGCCTCAGCTCTAACTTGGTCACATTTAGGATGTCTAGACATCTGCTTTTCTTGCTTCTTTATGAAAAATTAAAAAATATATTTTTACAATAACAAGCAGCATAAACTGCCTTATATAGACAAACGTCATATAAATAAAAAAGAAGCATAGATACATAACTGTTTTGTAATTTGTTTTCACTTAAGTTTATTCATATTTAATTTTTAAATTATTAATTTTTATTTTTATTCATTACAATATCTTAAATAATTTCACTAACGATGCCAATTAAGTTTTAACAACAGGTTTATCTATGGCTATAACCAGTTTGAAACAAAACTAACAGCAGGAAACTTAATGTTAACAGCAGGAAATTTAGTGACAATAGGTATCTAACATGTCTGGACAATTGCTAGAATTAGGATAGTTTCGTAGCTTAGTAAACTTAGGATAACTAACCATTGTGTTTTCTTAGTTATTTTAGACAACTAACCAGTTGGTTTGTCAAAAAATTAACATGGGAATTTATTTTTTTTTAGTAAAGACAACCTTCTTTTTAAAATAAGTGATCCTGTTCTCATAATTGAATGTTTCACATGATGCACATACCATCCACTATTTGTCTGGTATCACATGGTATTATTAGTGGTTGCATTCCACATTTAGAATTTTTGTCCTTATCATTCTGTCTTTTACTGTAATTCAATATCAAAAGAGCAGAAAATAGCCAAAGTAATTTACTATTTGTTCATCACTTTAAATTGTCAGTATATTTGCTTTTTCCTCTTGGAGATATTCAAAAGAGTTACTATTTATCAAAACAGTTTGTACCTAATACTTGAAAAAGTTTTCAACAAATTCCATTTTCTTAAAAAAGTTTGTACCTAATCATCAAATGCTATTTTTTTTTTGTTACAGCAACTTTACAAATGTTTTGTTTCTAATGTTCTTACTTTTATTATGTTTATGCAGTGGCAATGGATCATGCAACTGCATAAAAAAGAGGACCAAAAACACAGAAAAAGAAGAAAGGAAACAAAATGTTAACTTAACAATGTAAATAGTGGGTTAATCTTATCAAAATCAAACCCATTTGACTTTTTGAGTCAAAGTATCGACTTTCATCTATTTTAGCTGAGTTGTTTTAACGTGTAGAAGAAAAAATGCACAGAAAAAATATATATGTGTCAAAAAACAACTTTTAAAATTACAAGGACCTGAATGCTAGACAGCACCGTTTGCGAATGTTTAAAAATTATTTTAAAAGTGGCGATAAAAATGGGATTTGTCAAAATAGTTTAAAGGTATGTTTATAAAAATTATTTGATGTGATTGTTTTATTAGTAATCATTTTGATTGGTGAGTTCAACAGCAGGTGTGTTTAGATTTTTATGGATTGTCTTACTTTTTGAAACTAATACCTACAGCAATGAAGAGTTTATCAATAACTCAAAAGGTTAAAACTCTACAAGAATTTGTTCATTATAAGGATGTTTTGGTTAAAGCAAATAAGAAACTGACATCTCCCAAAAACTCAACATTACATTTATAAGCTTACAACTTAGTTAGAAAACTAACAGTTAGCATCGCTAGTTATTATCGTTGCTTTTAGCCGAATGACCTCCTAATCACTTTTTGTGTACAGAAACACTCGATGGAGCATCAACGTAAGTTCCTCAATTATGTTTTATTGATGTTTTTTTTTTTGTAACTGTAATTAATCCTTATAGCTTGTTGAATAATTGAGTTAGATTGCTTAGATACTGTTGTAGTTAATCTGTTTAGCATTACATTTATAGGCTTTGGATACTCTTAGTTGAGGTTTACATAAGTCTAGAATTGAATTTTGCTATCACTCATAACTGTCACTTCAGAACTCATATCAGCAAAATTCACTGTGTTCACCATGCCTTTCCATGTAGTTGTAGAGAGCTTTAGCTTTAGTGCCTTCTCTAGCTTTTAGATTATTAGCTGTAGCATTATACAAAAACACCAAAAAATCAGGCTTAATAAAATTTTAAAATATTAATTTTTATTTTTATTCATTACAATATCTTAAATAATTTCACTAACGATGCCAATTAAGTTTTAACAACAGGTTTATCTATGGCTATAACCAGTTTGAAACAAAACTAACAGCAGGAAACTTAATGTTAACAGCAGGAAACTTAGTTACAATAGGTATCTAACATGTCTGGACAATTGCTAGAATTAGGATAGTTTCTTAGCTTAGTAAACTTAGGATAACTAGCCATTGTGTTTTCTTAGTTATTTTAGACAACTAACCAATTGGTTTGTCAAAAAATTAACATGGGAATGTATTTTTTTTTAGTAAAGACAACTTTCTTTTTAAAATAAGTGATCCTCTTCTCATAATTGAATGTTTCACATGATGCACAGACCATCCACTATTTGTCTGGTATCACATGGTATTATTAGTGGTTGCATTCCACATTTAGAATTTTTGTCCTTATCATTCTGTCTTTTACTGTAATTCAATATCAAAAAGAGCAGAAAATAACCAAAGTAATTTACTATTTGTTCAGCCACTTTAAATTGTCAGTAGATTTGCTTTTTCCTCTTGGAGATATTCACAAGAGTTACTATTTATGAAGACAATTGAAAACAGTTTGTACCTAATACTTGAAAAAGTTTTCAACAAATTCCATTTACTTAAAAAAGTTTGTACCTAATCATCAAATGCTAATTTTTTTTTTGTTACAGCAACTTTACAAATGTTTTGTTTCTAATGTTCTTACTTTTATTATGTTTATGCAGTGGCAATGGATCATGCAACTGCAGAAAAAAGAGGACCAAAAACACAGAAAAGAAGAAAGGAAACTAAATGTTAACTTAACAATGTAAATAGTGGGTTGATCTTATCAAAATCTAACCCATTTGACTTTTTGAGTCAAAGTATCGACTTTCATCTATTTTAGCTGAATTGTTTTAATGAACACATCTGAAAGTTATTAATGATATTGAATATGTTGCTTACAATTTGGTTACCTACAAACATTATTTTGTTAGAAAATTGGTCTTCATATTGTCTGTTTAATGACTCAGATCTTATCTGGGTCAAAACCAGCTCAACAAGATCAGTAGTATAAATTGCTAATATCTACAGTATGATATTTACATTTATGTTTTTCACACTTTAAACCTTTTTGATACTGAATTTACATACTATTTTTAGTAACAAGGTAAGTAAGTTAAAAGCATAATCATTCTTACTAATGATATGTGTCAATGCTTAAAAGAAAATATGAAAATTATTTCAAAATTTTAGTTCATAAACAACCAACAGCAATCAAGCCTTCACACTATGCTTCCCAATGAGGCAACACAAAGCTTCTTTAACCTCTTACAGTTCTCAGAAACACTAATCAATCTAATATTCGTGCATCGCAACAACACATAAAAGCATTTAAATCACGACATTTAGATAACAGCAAAACACTAACACCAGTCGCATAAACATTTTCCAAATGAACCTCAAATAAGCAGTTATCATCTCGAATCATCTCCAACATCCTGTCCCACTTTCGACCACATCAAATGAACTTCAAACTTTTCAAATTCTTAGAACCGCTACTAAGTTTTATAAATGGAAATTCTTAAAGACAAACCTCAAGCTGACTAGATTTATTTAACATCTCAAATACACCTAAATAATTAACAAATAACCATACCTTAATAAATTAATTCGCAGAGTACATTTAGATTCAAACAAGATTCAAACAAAAACAAATAACCACAACAAAAATTTAACATTTAGTCTAACGCACAAGATTCAAAGAAAACAAATAATCACAACAACAATTTAAACATACATATTACCCAACACTTATATTAACATAGTACACGTAGAAAGACTGAAAGTACATAAACACAAAACAATTACATACTTGATACACAACCTACACCAGCAACCCTACCAAACGCAAACTTTATTCTACATAACCAACTAAGACAAACAACTACATGAACATGCCCAGCTTTTTCCAAACAAAAAAGCATAAAAACCCATTCGACATCTAATCACTGTCATCATCATAATAATCCATGATACTGATGTGCCTCTCCTTCTCTTCCATAGCCTCCCTAGCCTCTGCCAACGCCTTTTCCAAGTTGTCAAGCATCTCGCGCTTCTTTTGTAGAGTCTCATCAATGCAATCAATAATGTCATTAGCAAGTTCGTGAGATGCACCAAAAGTTTCAAGCTCAAGCACTATTTCCTGATCCTTCTCGATCTTCATATGTAAATTGTTGCAGTCCTGTTCAAGCTTTTGAATATAGCATTCTTGTTCAGTCGTTTCTTGAGTGAAAAAAAACTTGAAACATTTTTGGAGCTCATCAGATCCGGACAGCCGCATGAGCTCATTCAAGTTTGGACGATTGGACATGGTAATATGTGAAATGAGCGGCTAATAGAAGATGTAAAACCTAGAAAACTTAAGCTGCTATTTATAACCACTAACCGCACACATTTCCTTTGAACTAAACTGCTATAGTGGTTACCAGTAGCATTTCTTTCTTATCTTCAAATAATGTCATACATTTCAATTTTCAATGCACATTAAAAAGATTCTTATCTTTTTCTTATCTTTAAATCCGTAAACCTCATTTTCTTATGTTTTTCTCACATTTAAATTCTCATACAACCATTCCAATTTTTCATTCATCACATACACTCTTATAACTTTATTATATACTTTATTCTAGTTTTTCACAATTGTAGTTTCTCATTCATCTTTATATGTACCTTTAACCGAGACCGATTTCGGCAAAAATCTTAGACCGAGACCGGACAGAATGTGGTCGGTCCGGCCAAACATGGCAAAATTAGCCCAAATTAGTCGGTTTGTGATCCGGACAGGACAGAGACCGAATTAGCCTAATATCCGAGATTGAGGACCAGACCGGTCTCGGTCGGTTCGGTCCATTCGGGTCATTTGCTCAACCCTAGATTGGAATATAAATTAAACATATATTTTGAGAGATCTTAAAACAACAATGTAAATACTTATTATGGAGCGGAGAACATATAGTTGTAATTATTAAGTATAATTGTTTGTCATTTGTAAATGCTACTAGTTAGACGAATGAAATACTTATTATGGAGCGGAGAACATATGTGAAGTTTTTATAGATTTTTAATTTTTTACTTTTTTATTTATGTTTTTAATTTTATAAAATTTATAATAATATCTTTTAGTTTTTATGTTTTATGAATTTCAATTTTACTAGTATTTTTGTTGACATTTGTTTGAGAATATGTTGATTTTTTTAACTTTTTCACAACTGAAAGAAAAATTGATAGAAATGTTAATAATGGGCTTTATTGTTGGACTTTACTAATGTATAACGGCAACCCTTTTATGTTGGGCTTTATTATATTTAACTTGGAAAATGGGAATTTTACAAGCTAAGCTATACAATAGAACCAAACAACATCCATTAATAACAAAGAACAATGACAAAGACAAAAACCATCATCATTTTATTATTGGATTTTGAATAGTCACGCTATTGGTAACAAAAGATGTTACTATTGGGCTAAAAATTTAAATAATAGAAAAAACTTTTAAAATTTGTAACCACAAAAAAAAGGGATAATGATAAATTTAGGCATCAAACTTGCCACGTTTTCCTTTTCTGGGCATCAAACTTTTTTTTTCCTATTGTAGCACTCAACTTGACTAAATTTCCTATTGTGACACTGATTCACACTAAATCCATAATTAACCTCCTTAATCAATATTAAAGCGGTTTAAAACTTTTGAACAAAAGGTGTAAGTTTATGGGGGGTGTTCTAAAGCTTGTACAAACAATTATAAATCCGATTATTTAAATTTTATAAGAATATTTTCACATGTGAAAATTTTGAGAAAGGATTGAAGCTTTGATCATACTAGCATATGTTTTATACTAGAAGTGCAAAAATATGATATATTAATATTTAATAGACGATTATTTAAGTTTTGTAAGAATATTTTCACATGTGAAAATTATGAGCAAGGATTTGATTTTTGATCTTACTAGCATATTTTTATACTAGAAGTGCAAAAATATGATGTCTTAATGTTTATTAGACGAATATTTATTTTTTGTAAGAATATCTTCACATGTGAAAATTATGAGTAAGGATTGAAGTTTTTTAAGAATATCTTCACAACTTGTGTCACATGTGAAAATATTTATGTCGTGGCTTTTTATGATACGTAAAAAACTTTGTCACATGTGAAAATATTTGTCCCGTAACTTGGTCAGATGTGAATATATATGTCTCGTAGCTTTTTAAGATTCGTGAACAACTGTCACATGTGAAAATATGTGTTTGCATCTCGTAGCTTATTAATATGAGTAACTTGAAAATATATTTTCGCATGTGAAAATATGTCTTGTAGATTTTAAAGACTTGTGAACAACTTAGTCACATGTGAAACTATATGTCTCCTAGCTTACTAAGATGCGTTAATAACTTGGTCACATGTGAAAATATATGTCTCGTATCTCAATGTCGCGTCTATGAATTTCTGGATGTAGACCTTCCTAGTGAATACTACAAGGACTTGGTATATGGGTTCTTTCAAAGGCAGAGATGTGTTGAAAGTGCACCAATGATTGACGCTCTAGCTTTGGATAAGGCAAGGTTGGAAGAGGAGTTGAAGGCTACAAAGACAAGATTGGAAAAGGAGGTGAAGGCTGGAAAGTCAAAACTTGAATTGTATGATAGGTTGTTTATGATGATGTTAGGAGTGTTATGTTTCATTTGTGTTTGGTTTGGTATGAAACTATCCAACTGATTTAGTTCTTTTTCAGTTGTTAATGTAGTATTTTGAATTGTTAAAAGTTAACTTTGGATAATGAATGTCAATGTTTTAGTTTTGTAAATGTTTTGAATTGTTCTATGGTTAGTATGGTATGCACATAGATAGGATAGACATATTACACAGGACTGCAACCATAGTCAAAGGATTACATAGGACTGCATTACATAGATTTATTCTAGGGCTTACTAAAGCCATACCACTAACATTACAAAAGCCGTAAAATCACTCAGGAGTTCGAAACCACTCATTTCCTAGACCTTGTCCTCTTTCCCTTCCCCATCCCCTCAGCTTCTTTGTTGACAGGCTTGGCAACCCAGTCTTTGATGCCCATCTCAGCACATGTTGCCTTGTTTTGCAAACCCAGAACTTTGGGCCTTGCATCAAAAGCAAGCTTGGCAAGCTGCTTTTCAGTTAGGGGCACCTCCTCATCAACATTTTCTTCATCTTGCCTTGAGCTGGAACCAACTTTCAATTCAACAGGAAGTGGCTCTTCAATGTGCTGCAATGGTGGAAAGTAACCTCCCCATCCTGATCCTTCAGAACCACCTTGTTCTGTACTCTCCTCTGTGGTGCTTGAAATGGTTAATATCTCTGAAATATAAAAAAAATGTTAGTAAATGCATAAAGGAAATGTGCATTAAAGTTGTTACAATTCATTGTTTATGCTTAGTATTTATGGAAATGGTTATTATCAAGTTTTTACAGACCTGGTGGTTGGCTGGACATTATCCTCTTGCCTGAACTCATGTTAATAGGAATTTTGTTTAGATAGACAGATATGAGTAGAAGATGTGTGGTATATGGTATTGGTTCATTGGATTTTATAAGGGGAAATTGTCTTCAAAACAGTTGGGTTGGGATTGTCATTAAATTTACAATGACTTCAAATAGCCTATGTCTCATTGACTGCAAATAGTCTAAGTTCATTGACTGCATAAAAAGCAAGCTTGACTGCATAAATAACAGATGTCAACTTGACTGCACATAGCCTATGTCTGATTCACTGCCTTATCAATGTGTATATAGGCATAAAGAAACAATGCAACTAGGATGCCTATGTCTCATTGACTTTCTTCATATGTATGTATGCAATGTATGTATGCATAAAGGATGACAAGTGCATTTACTGCAAAAAGTAATGCCTATAAACCATGGTAAAAACACTTCATATTTCATTATTGGAATCTAATGACAAAACATAGTTACAAACTGAAGATTTCATTAAACTTACTAGATTAACAATGACCATCTTTTTACTGCCCTCACAGGATGTACAAAATGGGCTTGCGCTGAGATGGTCATTACATAAACTTGTAACAATAGTGGCAGCTATCTGTTTCTACCCATATTACATACCAAAATGACCATCAGTTAGTGCCCTAAAAAAATTTACAAAATGGGCTATTGGTTAATGGTCATGACCTATTCACATTAGTTATCTAGACATATTACATACCCAAATTAAGTTATCATAGTTTACTCAACTTTGGTGGTCTCTGTCCACATTTTGACACAACTTTGGTGGTCTTTGTCCACATATTGCTACAACTTTGGTGGTATCTAGACAAAAACCATCATCATTTTACACATCATCATTCTAACGCTAAAACTAATTTGGAGATGAATTCATAGTCTGTACAACACATCACCATCCATACACACCAACTGTCATACAACAACCAACATAAAGATTGTACCAACACCATAACAAAGTATTGAAAACTATATACTACAAAGCAACAGGACCTAGGATAACATTGCATAAAGATTGTGCCAAAATAATCAAATAACAACTTTTGCTGCTGCACATTTTTCTTTCATTTCTTTTACAGAATGCAATTAGAATACCTGAAAAATGTTGCATTTCATTAAGAACTAATTTATTGTTTATGAATTAAACTTAAATTAACTTGTATGAACAAGTAAAAAATAATATTTACCTGATCTGGTAATATAGTTCGTAATGGTTCTGCAGAATCGTTAACCAGATTTTTTCTCGGTCTTCCTCTCTTTTTTTTTTGTACTTCGCTTGGTTCAGCAGCATTCTGTTTTTGTTCTATATCATCAAACAACAAATAGAAGATTCATTCAAAGAGAGGATATACTAGTATTTATACAATCAACATTATCTTCAATAAAAGTTTCTATATTTGAGTATAGAATGAATGTACCTGAAGCAGCAGAATCTTTAACACTATGTTCTCTACCTCTTTTCTTCCCCCTAGCATTTTCCCCCTACCTCTTTTCTTCTCCCTAACATTTTTTTGTCCTCCAGCATTATTACCAGAATTCACCATTTTATCTAAACCACTATCATTGTTTGCTCCAACCAGTGTTTCAGTCAAAGCATTCTTATCAATATTCACTGTTTCATCAACATCAATGTTTTCGTCATCGGCATCACTTGACGATTCAGGTTTTTTATATATTGCTATGCCTTTTTCTTTTCTAATAGATGATCGGCTCATTTTTGTTTTTGTTGGTGAAACAACTTCAGGAATTGGAATAGCATCCTCATCAGTAGAATCAGGACCTTCATTAGGACCAGCAGCAATATCTTGAATCAAACCAGGAGGAATTTCTGTGCCAGCAACAAAAGATGCTTTGGCTAAGTTGATCAAAACATCCAAATCAACAATTTTGTTACAACTAACTTCTAGATAAGATGCAATATGTAAAAAAAGGATGTCATATTCCTATGATTTTGGACAAGAAATACTAAAGGAAGTAGACTGATGCATATGAGTCAAAGTGTATCAGCTTATATACTCGTTGTGTAAGTTTAGAGTTCATCAACATTCTTATTTTCAGCATCTTCACGTGTTTCATTAAATCTTATAGATTAGCAACTACTTAATTAAGAATATACCAGAAGTAGTAGCATCTTTACCTGTATTGTTTCCCGTATGATCTTCAACAAACTCATCATTTGCATTGTTTTCCCCTGTTTAATTAAATCATGAGAATATTATAAACTTTTAATAAAAAAATATACTCGAGTTTTATAAATATTCAAAATCTTATATATTACTAACCTTTATCATTCATATCATTAAAAAAAGATATCTAATCATTTAAATTTTTTACATGTGCAAATATAGATTTTTTCACATGTGCAACTATAGAGTATTTTCACATGTGCAAGTATAGATTATTTTTCAAAAAAGGATGTCCCATGCATATTTTTTGCTAATGTAAAATAACAAATTGTTACAGAATCAATAACATCAGAATCATATCAGTTAAAGAGAGCCAAGTGATCTACTTTTTGGTTAAACTTGAAGTAGTAGCATCTTTACCTGTATCAGTTGTAACAACATTGTTATTTACAGCATCTTCAAAAAAATCATCATTTTGATTCTCTTCCTCGAAATGATCAGCATTATTTCCAGTATCTTCAACTGTTTTTCATTAAATCATGAGAACATTTATAACTTTTAATAGAGAATACACTGTAGTTTTATAAATATTTGAAAACTGTATATATTACTAACCATTATCATTTATATCATTAGAAAAGATACCATCAAATTTTCTTTTCAAATCATTTATCTTTTGATTCTCTGGAAATTTTCTCATTGATCTATTTAACAACTCATTTAACTTTTCTTTATCATCAATCAGCATCAAAAGATCTGATTCAATCTTTTCTTCAGCAAGCTGTTTAAGAAAAAGAAGTAAATTAAAATTTATGGTAGAATATAATATTTTTTATGATTTTTTCACTTGTAAAAAATTATACAAAATTTTAGAGTAAAAGTACCTTTGATTCTAAGTCACTCCCAATAATATCCTCTTGTTTTGGTAATAAACCAAAACCTCCTTCCTGAAGTTCTATTTTTTCTCGGAACTTCATGAAAACTGATTTCCACTCTGTTATAGCTGGCCTATTTCTAGGAATTGGAAAACGGTCACATCTTGTTGAGTCAAGATATAAAAGCTACATGTTAAATTATTATGTTAATATTGAATTCAAACAAATTATATAAGCAATATATGTATTTATATATAATGAATGATTTACTTACAGTCATAAAAGTGATTGGACCAACAAAGTAGTTTGAAACTTTGTAATTCCATTTTCTTATGCTTGGTTCTAAACAATCAATTATGAACTTGCTCCAATTCACAGTTTCTGCTTTCTCCAGGATATCATCATTTATTTTTGTCAAAATAGATAAGTTACATGCTCCTGAAGATTCACACATACCCATCGTGTTCGCAAAGAGCATTAGAAAGTTCATTCTAAATAGGTTGCCACAATCATTTGTTGTAATTATAACATCCATTATGTCATTTGGTCGGATGCTATTTTTTGCAGATTTTGATTGAAACTGTTGGAACCATTGTTTGATGAACGGATCATCTGCATTTCTTTCTTGCAAACACTCTATCGGAATTCCTCCAACAGGTATACCCAAAATTTGATTAACTTTATCTTCAGTAACATTAATAGAACCATTACTTAACGGTAAACTCATTTTTTCAATGTCAAACTTTGAGATAACATAATACCCTAAAGCACCTGGAATATCATGTATCTTCATACCAATCAAACTTCCAAACCCCATTTCAATCAAACATTTTTTTCTCTCTGCATTTAAAACGTTCATAGTTGAAAAAAGAGTTGTTGCTGCCGTCTTTGTTCTAATAGTAACTTTCTTTTTAGCATTTTTTTGTTTTTTGGTCATTTTTCCCTTTTTTGTTTTTAACTTCTTAGAAGTTACATGTCTGGGGCCTGAAGAAGTAGAAGCTTCAGTACTTTCCTTTGTCTTTCTTCCTTTTCTTTTACTTGTTCCTTCATCATCTATTACTTTTTGGCTTCTTGTTATTCTTTTTTCTGTATGTTTCTTCTCAACAATTTCGCTTCTTGTAATTCTTTTTGAGTTCTTCATATTTAATTTCTGTTAAGATATACAAACAATTACATATGTAACTATTAGTTTCATTTCGTCATATAAAAGGTTTAACAAATATCTAAATCTTTTCACATGTGAAAACTTTAAACTTTTCTACAAAATTAGTGGGGTATTTTATCTCGGAATATATAAACTATATATACATAATAGTATTTGGCATATTATGAAATTAAACTGGACTATAGAATAAAGCCTCAATCACATGTCATATTGCAGGTAAATATTTCGGAATGAATAATGCAATCGTCAACAGTGAAACCCGAAGAAGACAAGGGAGATAAGGTATTGAAACACTAAATCCTTTTTCATTAATATAGCTTAACATATTAGAATATGATGACAAATATATGAATACAAATGTATTAGGATTGTTAATGATACAAGCTACAATATTGGTGAAGTTGACTCAACTAATAGAAAAAGACTACACAACATTTGTACCCCTTTTTTATCCACTCATCTTTTGGCATATCTATATATTTACAAGCTTTGATTTTTCTAGTTGTAGTTGTGGACAAAAGCAGGCGAGGGTTTACAGACTAAGAAAAAGTCGATGTGTAAGAAGTACAATATCAGTGTTAGAGTTTAGTTTCTTAATACAAGTAATCTCTTGAGTATCAAACAAAAGTACTGCATTTAACCCTAATAGCTTGTGTCCTATTCCTAATAATCCAGTCAATCACATTAGCATTAATATAAATACGGCAGTAAGAAGCGGCAATACAAAAGTCTGTAAACTATAAAAAAAGTCTGTAAACTAGCACTTTCCGCGCAATAATTCTATCAAAGGTGATCCTATTACAGGAATAGCGTTAGGTACACCTATTACAATTTTAACTGCCCAATAACAAATTTGGTCCCGAGGTAAGGAATAACCAGTTACAACAAAAAATTCAGTCAATACAGCTAGAACCACACCTTTAACCCAAGTTAATTGACGAGGTTTTTTAAATCCACCGGTGAGATATACACGAAATACATGTAGCATCATCATTAGGACCATCATACTTGCCCTAAATTAGTGGGGTATTTTAAACTTTTCACATGTGAAAACTTTAAACTTTTTCTACTAAATTAGTGGGGTATTTTATCAAATAAATCGTGCCCTAGTCCTAATATTCCAATCAATCACATTTTCCCTATTAATAAACAAAATAAGCAATCTTACCGAACTTCCTAATATTCAAATTAATAACATATTCCAATCAATCAGCATATTTTCATAGATATAAGCAAATAAATAAGATTTTGAATTCTACCTTTTTGTTAAATCCGATGATTATAATATGCTTCCTGTTTTTGATTGATTATCTTAAAAATCCAAGCCGATGATTATTTTTCTATCTTTTAACTGAGTTAGGTAGGAGTGTGTGGTTGATTTTATCGGTGTTGTGTTTAACTGAGTAGATACGACTTACATAGGAGTGTGTGGTTGACTATATTTTTAATCGTTTTTTGACTGCAACTTTATATTTGGATTAAGTTTTGGGCCTAAAAAGGCTTTCAAACAATTCTAATGCCCACAATCCCAAGTCCACTAAACATCATAAGTAACGTTTATAACCAATTATTTTTTTTAATATTAGAAAAGTTTATATCGTTTACATTTTCTTTAGATGTTAACCCATTAATTTCAAGAAATTACCTATTAAATGATATAAACAAAATAGTTAAGGAAGAATAACTAAAAGTGTTTTTTTAACTATTAAAAGTGTTTTTTCAAGTGATTAGATTAGCAGTTTCTTTTATATTAGAAGAAACCCTTAACGTCATTTACTGGATAACGTGTAGAGGAGATATGCATTATCACTTCAGGAACCACATACGCCAGCAGCAATGTACTATTACAATTTTAATAATTTCTAACAAGCCTCCCCTAAACTTTAATTTTTCAAGGTTAATTTCAAGTTTCTACATAAATCTCGGCTTTCAAAAAACTTGTGGATTGATACATGATCTTTGGCGCCAAAAACATACTTTAGCGGCAACAATGATAAGACACCAGCAGCAACTTACGTATGTTCTTTTTCCTGTCACCAATTAATTTAACATTACAAATCACTTCCAAACGTTCAAAAGACATTTCAAAGATGTATTTTCTCATAAGTGATCATTATAAAGCAAAGAATTAAAACTGACCACATGCAGGATTAAGTGAATCAACATGACCATTCAAGTTATCTGCATCATTCACACATTAAGTTTCAGTCATATCATATCTTTCAATAACTGAACTGCGAAAGCATCTACAAATAGTAAACCACACATGTTGAATCATAATAAATTATAACACAGTAAAAGATATCTTAATGACAATTAAAAAGAAGCAGCAACATGTTTCAGTAATACCATAATAGTTATTTACACTTATACACCTCAATTATACAGTGCATTTTGATTTTCTTCACAAGTGAAGATAACTTAATATAACTACACTTATTTCGAACTTATATACCTCAATTATCCAATGCATTCTGATTTTCTTCACAAGTGAATATAATTTCACTAAAATAATTATCTCTTCCTAATATAAACTACAAGAATCCCTAAACGACATTTACTATAAAACTTTGTAGAGAAGATATGCATTTTCACTTACTAATATATTTCATGCATATCCCTTTCTCTAACAAACTTATAAACATAAACTGATTTGAATATTATTATAACAAAATAAGTACTATACCAGCAAGAACCAGTCTGCATTCACATAGATGTCGACTTCCAAAGATTGTTGATTTATATATGATGTTTAGAAGCAACAATAAGACAACAACAATAGACTTTAGCAGCAGCAACCATAACACACCAGCAGCAACATAAGTAGTAACCACCAGCAGGAGTAGATTTGATGAACCTTTACCAACTAGCTACTAAAGCTTGGGCTAGCTAGTCCTTTGGTGGAATTAATCCATAGTACATTGAGAACCATCTTATTTTTAGTAAGTCAGCAACTGTCAATGGATTTATGATCACAGCATTTGTCTGTTTGAAAACATAGCACTTCAAAAAAAAAAAATTATTATATGCAAGTTACTTTAAAAATATATATATATATATTTCTTTTTACTTATTTTTTTTTTATTTTTATTTTTATTATTTTTTTTTTAATTTTACCATGAACCTGAGCATTAACAAGTTGATTTTTAATGAACCTAACCAATTGCTCAGCAGTAGTTAAGTCATTACCAACAACCATTTTTCCAATCTCTAACTTGTGCTTAAGCATCCTTTCCATAATCTTGGCCGTGAACGGATATGGCACATCAACAAACATATATAGCACTTCTCCAGTCATAGTCTCCAATATGTGAACATTCGAGAAGGGGTATAACCTCCAACTCCTCACTTGCCAAAACTGTTGGTTGGACCAAACTGAGTAAGCATCCCCACCTTCAAGGGATTCCATCAATACCTTTAAATCATTCCAAAGCTTGAGACCAACCCCTGAAGCAGTGTTCCTTGCATAATGATTATCCACCATTGCACAGAGATACATTAAGTCTTTTTTATTCACCATATGCAAAATTTCCTTAAGAAAGGTAAAGTACTTGGTGACACCATTATTCCATATTAATGAATTTATTTCTCCCAGAGGTGTAAAGACGATTTCCCATGCAGCAATATCATTCCGAAGAAGAGGGGGATCATCATCAGGTTCACTCTCATAATCAAACTTAAGGAAAACCTGATCATCCAAGTCCTCAATTGGCTTAGGAACAGGCTTCTTAGCCAAAGACTTCCTTCGTTTCCTGGAAGAGGTACGTGAATAGATATTTGGAGTAGAAACAAAAGGTATATGAGTTTTAGGTGTCTCCACAAAAGCAACAGAAGGAATGGAGGGTTTGTCACCAGAAGAAGCAGAAGGCGCAGTAACCAACTCTTCATAAGAAAAGGTAGTATCAGCGGTAGGTTGACTAGACCCATCATGTTGAGAAGAACCAGCAGCAACCTCATCAAAAGAGTCACAAATATTAGAAGTCTTAAGCCTTTTGGGATAAGGTTCATCTAACAGAGGTTTAGAGCTGCTCAAACTATTCCTATACTATTCGATATGAGCTTTCTCAAGGGCCTGTCGAAGCTTCTCATATTCTGCCCTAAGCTTTTCATCAGGGAAGCGCTTGATTTGATTCATGGTCAATCCAGAGCTATAGAGAAAGCAACTCTGATTTTTCACATAATTTCGCATAAACTCTCTTTGCTGAGCTTGAGACATTGGCCTGTCCCGTTTCTCCTTAGCCTTAAGTTCAGCAATAGCCTGCTTTCTCTTTTTTATTAAGGCAACCATCCTAGTAGGATAGTCATCGTCTGTCACATCATCCCCTAATAGTTCCTTTTTAAGAGAAGATTTTGTTGCAACATTAGCCAAAATATCATTCCAGTCAGTGGCGGTATACATCATAGATTGAGCATCCAATTCTTTTTTTCTCTGGGTGGTTAGGGTGCTAGCCAGTTGTGCTTCTTTCTCAACTTGAATTCTCTTCCCAAATTGTGCATGTTCCTCAGCATGGATTTTCCTTCCAAATTCTTCATCATTGTCATTACTAGTATCAACTGAAGGAACTGCATCACCCTCTCCAAGTTTTTCATCCGTAGTAGTATCAGTTGGAGAAACTGCATCATTCTCTGCAATTTTTTCTTTTTCTATATTTTTGAACAGCTTTTCTTGATCAGAAGAACTGTTATCATCCATCATATTTGTTTTCCCTTTCTTAATGACGCCAGAAAAATCATTTGTGTCTGCACCAGGAAGAGTATGTATATTTTCATTAATCACAATCGATTATGGCAATATTAATTAATTATAATTAATTATTAATATATTTGACGTAATATAATCTTTATCTATATCATTTGAAACAACATTGTTTTTTTCAGCATCTTCTCCTGTTTTATTAAATCTTAAGTATTAGCAACTACTTATTTATGAATATAAACAAGATATTGTCATTTGTTAAAATTTTCACATGTGCAAGTATAGATTTGTTTCACATGTGCAAGTATAGATTTTTTACAAAAAAACATGTCCCATCCCTATTTTTTGTACATATAAAATAACAAAATTTATGAACATTTAAATAATGAAGCTTATAAAAATATATTAGCTTTATATTAATAATGTATATATTTGAAATAGTAGCATCTTTACCTATATCAGTCGCATCAACATTGATATTTACAGCATCATCAGCAAACTCATCATTTGCATTTTCTATCCCAAAATGATCATCATTATTTCCAGCATCTTCTCCTGTTTTTATTAAATCATGAGTATTTTTATAACTTTTAATAGAGAAATATACTATAGTTTTAAAAATATTAAAAACTGTATATATTACTAAATTTTATCATTCATATCAATAAAAAAGATATATAACCATTTTTAAATTTTTCACATGTGCAAGTATAGATTTTTTTCACATGTGCAAGTATAGTGTTTTTTCAAAAAAGCATGTCCCTTCCTTATTTTTTTCACATGTAAAATAACAAATTTTCAGAGAATCAATAATATGAGAATCATATCAGTCAAAGTGATCCACTCGTTTGTTAAACTTACATAGTTCAATGAACCTGATAAAAATATATGAGGTTTCTACTTAATTATGTATCTATTTGAACTAGTAGCATCTTTACCTATATCAGTCGCACCAACATTGATATTTACAGCATCTTCAACAAACTGATCATTCGCATTTTCTACCCCGAAATGTTCATCATTATTCCCAGCATGTTCACCTGTTTTTATTAAATCATGAGAATTTTTAGAACTTTTAATATAAAAACTGTATATATTACTAAATTTTATCATTCATATCAATAAAAAAGATATATAACCATTTTTAAATTTTTCACATGTGCAAGTATAGATTTTTTTCACATGTGCAAGTATAGTGTTTTTTCAAAAAAGCATGTCCCTTCCTTATTTTTTTCACATGTAAAATAACAAATTTTCAGAGAATCAATAATACGAGAATCATATCAGTCAAAGTGAGACAAGTGATCCACTCGTTTGTTAAACTTATATAGTTCAATGAACCTGATAAAAATATATGAGGTTTATACTTAATTATGTATCTATTTGAACTAGTAGCATCTTTACCTATATCAGTCGCACCAACATTGATATTTACAGCATCTTCAACAAACTGATCATTTACATTTTCTACCCCGAAATGTTCATCATTATTCCCAGCATGTTCACCTGTTTTTATTAAATAATGAGAATTTTTAGAACTTTTAATATAAAAACTGTATATATTACTAAATTTTATCATTCATATAAATAAAAAAGATATATAACCATTTTTAAATTTTTCACATGTGCAAGTATAGATTTTTTTCACATGTGCAAGTATAGTGTTTTTTCAAAAAAGCATGTCCCTTCCTTATTTTTTTCACATGTAAAATAACAAATTTTCAGAGAATCAATAATACGAGAATCATATCAGTCAAAGTGAGACAAGTGATCCACTCGTTTGTTAAACTTACATAGTTCAATGAACCTGATAAAAATATATGAGGTTTATACTTAATTATGTATCTATTTGAACTAGTAGCATCTTTACCTATATCAGTCGCACCAACATTGATATTTACAGCATCTTCAACAAACTGATCATTTGCATTTTCTACCCCGAAATGTTCATCATTATTCCCAGCATCTTCACCTGTTTTTATTAAATCATGAGAATTTTTAGAACTTTTAATATAAAAACTGTATATATTACTAAATTTTATCATTCATATAAATAAAAAAGATATATAACCATTTTTAAATTTTTCACATGTGCAAGTATAGATTTTTTTCACATGTGCAAGTATAGTGTTTTTTCAAAAAAGCATGTCCCTTCCTTATTTTTTTCACATGTAAAATAACAAATTTTCAGAGAATCAATAATATGAGAATCATATCAGTCAAAGTGAGACAAGTGATCCACTCGTTTGTTAAACTTACATAGATCAATGAACCTGATAAAAATATATGAGGTTTCTACTTAATTATATATCTATTTGAACTAGTAGC
>BPTQ01000002.1:86376480-86423375 GCA_019973895.1 Chrysanthemum seticuspe | reverse complement strand
GAGACAGCATTTACATTTATGATTAGTAACATCTTGATATGACTCTAATCATTATGTATGATAGTAGTTTGTAGAATGTGTTAGGTTCTTAAAACCAAACACTACTTAAGCATTTGCATATTTCTATTAATAGTAATACAACATTTTGACATCATGTATTACATCATGGAGATCATTGGAAGATTCCATTAGATATTTGGTGAAGATTTGTACTCTTCATATCTTGCACAATCTTACTTAGATAGAGTTGACTTTAGGCAAGATTTGATATCTTGACTGTCAGACTGGCGGTACCAATTGGGTACACGGGCGGAACCCTTTTTAGGGGTCCGCGGTCCGTGGACGCTCCTGTCCAAATTGGCTATAAATAGCAATGCCAAGCCAAGTAGTTTCTTATCCCTTTCTAACATACTCTCATACATATCTTCTCTCTAACCTTTCTAACTCAGTTTCATATCATATTAGTGATCTCTTTTGTAGCAAAGAAGATCAAGTCATATTCAAGCTTCAACGAGAAGTTGGAAGTCTTGTTTATTTAAGTGTTGTATGATCTAGTGTTGATCCATACTTCATTGTTGTATCAAACCATCATAATCTTGTGAGTGTGAGTGGTTAGTATTTTAGTCCTCAAAATACATTGTGTGTGGGAGTAGTTGTACCCTTGGAAAGAACTCGACATCTAGCTTAGTGTCGGAAATAGTGTAAGCGAAGTGTAAAGGTTTTCTCCGCCGGTGAAAGGAGCTTGTTGACTAGTGAAGTTAAACTCTCGAGTGTGAGACTCGGGGAGTGGAGTAGGGCAAGGAAAAAGAGTCCTTGTAGGCCGAACCACTATAAACAACTTGTTGTGGTTTGATCATTTCTTTCCTTACTTACTTATTACATATTGCTTGCATATTTCATTAACATACTAAAGATCAATATCAATTGATCTTTCAATAAGTTTCAAAACAAAGTTTTTAATCGGTAAACTATTCAACCCCCCTTCTAGTTTTCTACAAAAACTATATAAGCTATCAGCTTTAAAATTATCACATAAGGAATCAGTTAAAAAAGTTAGTTTTTTAGTTCAGAAAAGTTGTAGAATGTATGCCTCAACTGATACTAACAAAAATTACTTAGCTCATAAATCAAAAACAAATAATCGCTAAATTGATAAGACATCTGAATCAGTTGAACATAGTGATTCTACTAAACCATTAAATCATCGACTGATACACCAACTCAGCCTGTAAAAAACAATGACCTCACAAAACAGACAAAGTGAAACAAAACGAGCCTTCACCATCATGCACAAAACACATAACATCACAGGATAAATTGATATAAAAACAGACTCAATGGGACTATGCCATCTTGGCTAAATTGATGTTCATGCATTCCAACAACTCACAAAACCTCATGGACCTAACAACATAGAAAACTTAAATAATCGCTAATCTCAACATTATTCACATGCGAAGATACTATAACTAAACTTAAATCCGATAATAACCTCAAAATTCCATTGCTTACTGATATTCTTCACTCGTGAAAATAAATATTAAAAACTTAAATAATCGCTAATCTCAACATCATTAATATGAAAATATACTCTAAACTAAACTTAAAATCCGATAATAACCTCAAAATTCCATTACTTACTGATATTCTTCACTCGTGAAAATAAATTTTAAAAAATTAAATTCACATGCAAAGATACTCTAAACTAAACTTAAATCCGATAATAACATCAAAATTCCATTGCTTACTGATATTCTTCACTCGTGAAAATAAATATTAAAAACTTAAATAATCGCTAATCTCAACATTATTAATATGCAAATATACTCTAAACTAAACTTAAATCCAATAATAACCTAAAAATTCCATTGCTTACTGATATTCTTCACTCGTGAAAATAAATTTAAAAAACTTAAATAATCACTAATCTCAACATTATTCACATGCAAAAGATACTCTAAACTAAACCTAAATCCGATAAAACCTCAAAATTCCATTGCTTACTGATATTCTTCACTCGTGAAAATAAATATTAAAAACTTAAATAATCGCTAATCTCAACATCATTAATATGCAAATATACTCTAAACTAAACTTAAATCCAATAATAACCTCAAAATTCCATTGCTTACTGATATTTTTCACTCGTGAAAATAAAATTTAAAAACTTAAATAATCGCTAATCTCAACATTATTCAAATGCACCTAAATTACACCTAAAAACTATCATTTATGAAATTTAATTCATCTCTAAACATCAAAAACCTAATCCATAAAACTATTATTCAAATGCACCTAAATTACAGAAAGAAGTAGCAAATAAATCAATTAAACATATTCATGACATAGTCAACGCCGGAGTCAACGCCGGAGTCAACGCCGGAAAAAAGTTGTTAAACAGTTAAAAACTAAATCAGATTTAAACAGAAAAATATAAATTAGAGATCAAATACAGCAACAAACGCCGGATATATAAAGAACGAGATGACGGAGATGACGGCGGTGACGGAGATGCGGTGACGGAGATGATGAAGATGCGGTGACGGAGACGATGGAGATGAAGAAGATGTCAGATATAGAGTTAATAGCAAGATCTTGAGTGTGTTTTTTTGTGTGTGTTTAAGTGTGATAGAAGGATAGAGAGAAAAAACCCGAATAAACTTTAGGGGTATGAAAGCAAATGAAGATAATTCACTTAGACCCCTAAAAATTTCGTCTAATATTTACAATAATGCCATTCCGCCCAAAATCAGATTTACTTGATCCTACGGTCCAGATCTCTTCTCGCGTTCTCACAAAAAATAGACTTCTCATTTGAACGCTTGTCTACATATATATACGTATATATATATATATATATATATATATATATATATATATATATATATATATATATATATATATATATATATATATATATATATATATATATATATATATATATATATATATATATATATATATATATATATATATATATATATATATATATATATATATATATATATACAGGGTTAAGTTAAAATAAAAAGACAAATATCCGTAAAAAGAATAAATATATATATATATTTTTTTAAAACTTCACCAAAAATTCTAAAAAAATCCCACAAGATCAGGTATGTTGGTGCATAAAACTTTTGTGAAAACATTTTTTATAATTTTGAGTTTTGATACGTTTTTTTTAATGCACAAAAAACGAATTTTGATGCGCAAAAAAATTTTGATGCACAAAATTTTTAACTTGTTTTAGTTAGATGCGCAATGTTATTTTGATGAAAAAAGTCAAAAGAAGTTGGGTGCAAAAACCAATTTTTGATGCACAAAAAAACGTTTTAATGCGCAAACGTATTTTTTTATAATTTTTTTTCGGAAAAAATATCCACTTTTAGAAAAAAGTTTTTCACAACTTTTTCATGCACCATCATACCCGATCTTGTAGGATTTTTTGGGAATTTTTCGAGAACCTTTTTTGAAAAAAAATCTTTTTATCTTTTTACGGATATTTGTCTTTTTATTTGATCTTTATCCTATATATATATATATATATATATATATATATATATATATATATATATAGAGTGAGGATCATGTGCGGATTTTTAATTTTAGTGCGGACGTACGGATAGATCTAGACCACCCATTTCAGATCTGATCTTGACTTTTTGTAAAAAAGTCAAGATCTGCGCTAACTTCACGGTAGCAATTGACCATGTAAACGATTTTTTTTAATTTTTTTCCTTTTGAGCGAACCTTACTATTGTTATCTTCTTTCATTTTTTTATTTTTTCAGATTTTTCTGAGCACTTTTTGTTTTCTTGATTATGAGTTCTACCGTGATATTAACGATATTATGAGTATTAGTGTGATATTATGAAACTGTGATATTATAAAATGATGATATTATAAAACCAACTGTGATATTTAAGTTTTTTACATGTAAAGATGAACCTTGATATTAAGAAACATATGATAGTTACTATGATATTAACAATTTTATTAAAAAGCATATGATAGTTACGGTGATATTAACAATTATCTTAAAAAAAGAAAAAAAGTTCCTGTGATAGTAAAAAAGAACCGTGATATTAACATTTTTTTATTAAAAAAGGAACGGTGATATTAATAATATTAGTAAAAAAAACAAAAAAGTAGTGTGATATCAAAAAAAAAGTTAGTGTGATATTAACAATTTGTATTAAAAAAAAAAAAGTGAATGTGATATTAAGATCAGATCTTGACTTTTTTACAAAAGTCAAAATCGACCTTAATATCACAATACCTTTAATCATGAAAACGATTTTTTTTTTGAAAATTTTTTCAGTGATTCTTAATAATTTATCATCCTCTTTATTTTTTTAATTTTTTCAGATTTTTTTGAATTTTTTTTTTAAAAATCTACTGTGATGTTTACGCACCATCCCTACTTAAAAGCTTGAAACCCACCCGATCCCTTCCCTATATATATATATATATATATATATATATATATATATATATATATATATATATACTCTCTTATAAAAGAGCAATAAACACAACCTAAAACCGAACCTTATTCCCGACCAGAAATTAAGATTCAGCCACCCAAACCTTACTCCATATCTACTTCGATAGTCACTTATTATCACCAACCAAAAACCAAGCCTAACTACGACCCTAAAAAACAATATTCACACAACCAACCCTACTCCACAGTCTACAACCCACTTATAATTTCAAAAACACACACAATACACACATTCACTCAAACATAAAAACACACACAAATAATATGCTCTCTTTCCACCACTTTACAACAAAATCACAAATAAATACACACAAATGGGTAGCTCTCAGTCACTTAATTACCAACCCTCTACCACTATCATCTTTCGAAGTTGCCACCACAGCCACCATCACTGATGGTGTTTTCGGTTGATGGTTTAGGTAGTTTCGGAGGATTGGTGGTTTCGGTGGATGGTTTAGGCGATTTTGTCGGTTGTGAGTGTCTCCTTTGTTGTAAAGTAGTTAATGGTTACCAACAATGCTATTGTGTTAGATCTATAGTACTCTCGCCTATGTTACGTAGTTTTGTTAGTAGTTTAATATTTTTTTTCGAACCGATCTGTTGTTACAGTGGTGTGTTACGACAAGTACGGTTAGTTGGTTGTGGTTTTGGTTTCCTATGATGTTATTTGTATGTATGTTTTGTTTGTTCCAACGATTTTCGTTTATATTTTTTTAGATCTGTGAGTTGGAAAGCTTGGTTGTAGTATATTTTGTTTGTTCCAACTATTTTCGTTTATAAATTTATAGATCCGTGAGTTTGAAAGCTTGTTTGTGGTATGTTTTGTTTGTTCCATTGATATATTTGAGGCCGCTGATGTTTGTGCCATTATATTAAGGCCAATGATCGTGACTTACCGTAGATTTAAACCTTCTTAGCCTTTTTTCTATAGATCTACAACATTGCTCAAGTTCAGTGAAGTTTTTGTAAGGTCCAATGATGAGGCCTACTTTGTTATGTAAAATTTCTTGAGTTTGTGCAAGTAGGCTTTTTTTTTTTTTTAAGAGGTTGTTATGATAAATTATCAACTAAAGTTTTGTTTTCCATAAAATAATCCATATTCTTTACATAATGGTAGTGCGTGTACTTTTTTGGTTGAAATGTGGCTTTGGCATGGTAAATTTGATAATGGCAGTGTGTATATTTTTTTGCACATTTGCATATCAGATTTCGAAACCATGTCTCTTTGCTTCTTTTGAAAAAGGAAAGATCTAGCATTATTTTAGTGTAAATTTTATTTTTTGATATAATAAAAGGCTTTTTACTACTTAATTTTTTTTACTTTGTTTTGAAATCCCTGTTGACAAAGACTTGTCATCCATGCTTTTTACTAAGTCCAATGTTAAGTGAGAAAAATTGTATGAAGATGACAACTTTGCATTGAAAATTGAGATATCACTTGTCAACAAAGTAGAAAAAAAAAGACAGGCTTTTTGTTTTATGTTAGACGTGTCAAGTAGAAAAATTATAAAAAGAGGATAACTTGAAATGAAGGAAAAATGACACTCTTTGTCAACAATAAAGTTTAAAAACGTATTCTTTATCCATATACTTTAAACTTAGCTTAATATTTGAAGTAAACTTTTATAGTAAACTGGTAAACAATAAAGTTTTTGATTAGTATTTACAACGATTTAGTAATGTGACAAACTTTTAAATGTGAAGAATTGTATGGATTCATAATGGCTTTTAGTTGCTATACATGCAATAATTCATTCATATTAAAATTAATAGTATTAATGAAATTGCATTTGATATACAAAGCACCCAAAATGATATTTATACAAAACCGATCATTGACATTGATCAGCCACACCTGTTTGACACAATGCCTTCAACATTCATGTTATAAATCGTGAGCTACGACTGTTGAAGTGTTGCCGAACCATCCATAAATCAAACCAGGATCATCGATAATTTATTTTACTGTCGCCACATTGATCTATTAAAAAAACAAAAAACAAAACAATTTCTCACAAACTATAGACGGCCGCCGCTAGGTATAATAGTGTCGAAAAAGAATTAGTCGCCGCCAAAATATTTTTAAAAACTAGATACCGTTGCCGCTAGGCGCGGGTAATCGGCTAGTATATATATATATATATATCCACCACGTGACATATATATATCGCACCACGTGACATATATCGCAATCCCAGAGCACAAAAATAAAGAAAGTTACTTACAATAATAGAGCACTCAGGTATATTACTTAAATGATTAATAACATTCGGCCTGCAGCTAATGCCAGCATTAGTTTCAGCGCCAGCACATTTATACCTGACAAAATAATAAAGTAGTAAATGTTAGCGTGACGTGAAGTGTATGCCGACACATGTATGAATTTTAAACCACAAAAATAAAGAAAGTTAGCTACTTTCAATAATAGAACCCTCCGGCATGTTATTCGAATCATGAATAACAGGAACATTTTTTTGATGCACGGGGTAAAATCAGCGGCAATTCCAGCACTACAATGATTCATCATAAGGTCTGCATGTTTATTTATACCTTCGTAAATCATACACAAACGTCAGTACGACATAAGTAATTGAATCAAAAATATATAAATGTAATGAAACTAATAGCCTAGACTCATGAAACATTTCCATCTATCATTATTGCATGATCTGTTACAACTCCCTTCTGATCCTTCATTTATACCTATGATGTATTAGTATAAAGTAAGTTATAACTCATATGTCGGCTGCAAGGGGAAAAAATTCTTTTGTCCAATTACAACTATGTTCACGGTCACAAACAACGCTTTGACCCGATTTAAATAACATTGTTACAATATCGATCTCAATCTTTGAGTAGGATCATTTATGAGGTTGTTTGCCTTAGAATGACTTTCAAAGACTTTCAACCCGTTTATGCCACTCCCCTTTTAGCGAAAGAAACAATATTTAACGTGTTCGAGATACAATGCATCTCTAAATCAACCCATTTCTAAGTGCATGTGCTGACAAATGCGGAAACTACCCAACTGCATATAAATAATACGATATGTACTTCCCTCGTAAGGAAATGTAAGGTAATCTTTTCAAGGCCTCTTTTGTGGACCACGTTTCTTTTTTGATTTGCTGGTTTTCCATCCTTCTCGCAAATGAGCACCAGTACACCGCTTTTTGTTACTATTCGTAGCATCCTTGAGTCCTTACTGAGATGACATCAGATTTACAACAGGAGGAAAAATATGGTTTCTAGTTCCATCCAGTTATTGCACGTGGTTATAGATCAGAAGTTATCGTAATTATTTCAAAATATAAAAACTCATTTCAACCATCTTCCCAAACCATAACACCCACAAAGTGCTTAGTAGGTTTTCGTGGATACAAAAACCTATTAAGCACTCGTTATAACCGTACCCAAACACCCTCTAATTACTATTATAGCTACTGTAAAAATGTAAGTGTTATCAGCTTTTTTGCTAACAAAAATATTTCAAATACCTGATCTAATAGTCTAGTCAAGTAGATTTAATATAAGATAAAAGCTTATGTAAAAAGCCATAAAACCTGATTTTCAGACTGAAGAAAATAAGGTGATAGAAAAACTTACCACGGTGGTGTCGTAGAAGTCTGGCCGTGGCATGCCTACGATGATGGCACATATGTGGTGTTAGTCATACCTCTGCTCACGGCATGAAACTGATTATGGCACATATGGCATGAAACATTATGATTTGTGTGCTAGTCGTACCTCTGCTCACAGGTGGCCTCGTAGAAGTCTGGGTGTGGCATGCCTGCGACGATGGCACATATGTGGTGTCGGTTAGATACATTGGTTTCTGTTGGTGGACCTCTCGCTGAACCCGATAAACCTATAAGCACAGTGAGATAATGGTTGTTAAAATAGGGCTCGGAAAAAGAATGCTACACATTAAAACATGGTTGCAGTTGACACTAATTCTAAACATATATTCTGAAAACCATGCATGCAACACACATGATGTACAGGTGCTATCAATTATTTTAAGGCGTTGGTATACGTGAAATCTGAATCGTAATAACAAATCACAATGAAGCGACACGTAACGGCAAATAAAGATTATATATGCATTGTTCCAAAAACAATTTTTGCTGCTCCCATCATGTCAACTGCTGCTTTAGTACAGGAATTCAAGTAGGTTGTATTCTGCAGGTTTACTCCAATAAAGGTGAGCACTTACGCCTACTTGATGATGGTGGTGGAGCGATTGTCTCCGAGAAAGTTCGAGTGGGGCCAGCTCCCAACTCAACGGCACCTACAATTATTCAAACAATAAGGCGTCAATAGTGTGGCCATTGTTAGAAATAGGCAAGTACACAGTCGCTTTTGCCATGCTTTGACGTTACCTCTTCGGATTTCTGCAAACCTCCTTTTGCGATTAGCATACATGGGCCTGTTGATCGTTGCACTTGCCCGTGCATTTTGCAAATCCGGACCAACAGCCGCACCTGCATTGACAGACACTACCGTTATCCAAATATTGTAATAGACTTCATAAACTCTACCAAAACCGACTGTGGGCACCAGTTTACCTGCAGGAGGGAAAGAGGTGCCGGCATCCCCGTGGACCATCCCAGAATCGAAATCCAATATGAATGAACCATTTCCTGTAAACGGATAAGATGGGTGAAGTGCATTATATAAATTGGTTTATAAAGGACAATCTAGGATATCGTATTAAGTGTAAAGCCACCGACACCTGCTAACGCGTGAGTTACATGAGAATGCAGGACTTCGTTGGTAGGCTTTCCATCTGACATACTGCATACCACCCGGCTATTGATGGTGGAAGCTGTAGGTTTGCTCACCTGGTTACAGCATATGCACTACCGTCCGTGATCGTCAGACTCAACTTCAAAATCTGACATAACCACTGAAAAGGTCATACCTATTGCTGGTCTATGCGAGCATGACATTCTGGACCGTCTACGCATATACGATATTGTAAATATGAATGGCTGAACTTGGTGTTATATGCCATTGTCCTGTAAAAAAAAATGAATGAATGAGATTTATTCTACCTTCTTGGACCTATCTTTAAAAAATGAACCGCTCAACCTAACATGCTTAAGAATTAATATTATGGAATCCGATACAAAACAAAATCAAAATATCTGAAAATGTTAAGAGTATAAAAAACCATACCCCAACATGAAAAACTCCGACTTATCGCCTAAAATAGAGTAGTTATTAGGTGATTGACACAATCTATGGACTGATTAAGCAAACAAATGCAATACCAATTAAACCTGAAAGAAATTAAAGAGTGTATTTTGTATACAGAACTTGGTACTTTTTTTTATGTTTATGGATACAGAAGAAATAACTACTTTTGTTATGTGTACAGAACAAATGCAATACCAATTTAGGAAACTACACCTTTCGGTATAGCGGGTACTTCTGAAACCCATAATCAAATCTAAAATAGAAACTTTACAAAGAAATTATAGTACTAATTGAACAATGATAAACCTTGTTTTTCACCTCAAATACACAACCTCATAAGCCGGAAAAAAATGACTTTATGAGTTAATCCAAACACCGCTTAACAAACCAACAAAAGCCCCAAAAAAAAAAAAACAAAGTTTTAAAGTAAACCAACTACTGTAAAAAAAAAAATATGTTTCCTTATACCAACAGTTTGTTCGAAACTGACACAAAAAAACATCATCCATCGATTAGCTAAGAAAAAGGTACCTCAACAACTTCCCAAACGGTTCACCAACGTCGCTGACTCCATGACCTCAATTAGTCACATCAATTCATGTAAAAAGATAAAGTATAAATAATCAAAACAAATAAGAAGGATGATTGCTTTGAAAGAAAACCTTTAATTTGAAGATTAAGATTTGAACTCACATGGTATTTCAATTTTGTATTTGATAATCCACCCCTTTAATGATGTTGTATTGTTTGATCGTTCTTGCGCGGTTGATATGCATCTGGAAAACCTCTAGTGAAGCCAGATTGATCTTACAGTACGCTCAGTTGTCGAGTTTTTAGGGAAGGGAAATGGAAAAGAATAGGAAAAGGAAAAGAAAGGGAAAAGGAAAGTAAGTGTTAGTTGTTATGTTTTTGACATAGAGGAAAGGAAAAAGAAAGTAATCATAATCATGTTCTTTAGTGAGAGGAAAAGGAAAATAACTTGGTCAAATTACATATATGCCCTTTAATTGTTAGTGTCAAATGTTTTAAAAATGGTATATTAGTCTTTATACAATATACACTTCTGTTTCCTTCCCTTTCCTCCCAAAAGTGGGAGGAAGATTTACATAACAAATATTCCTTCCTATTTCTTTTCCATTTCCCTTTCCTCCTTTAAAAAAGACTCAAGAACACAAAAAACTTTCCATTTCCTTTACTTTCCTCTTACATTTCAACTCGAGAACTGAGCGTAATGGAAGAGAGAACGTTCTAGTGAGAGGAAAAGGTTTAGTGAGGCGGTGCAGAAAGAAGCATTTGTTTATTAGTTTAGCAGATAATAATGAATTATTAATAATAGAAAGAAAACAAAATGCATGAAAAAAACATGTAGCATTGTTGAAACACACATGTCAAACGCCATTGCAATAAACTCATAAAAAAATACAGTATTATCACCAAGGCTACAAACAGATGTCAGCAGCTGA
Organism: Chrysanthemum seticuspe; assembly: GCA_019973895.1. NCBI lineage: Eukaryota > Viridiplantae > Streptophyta > Magnoliopsida > Asterales > Asteraceae > Chrysanthemum > Chrysanthemum seticuspe. Next base: position 86,412,206 of record BPTQ01000002.1, on the reverse strand, counting down.
TTGGACAAAACCAATATAAAACTCATATAAATCACGCAGAAAACCCAATTTTTTTTTTTTTTTTTTTTTTTTTTTTTTTTTTTTTTTTTTTTTAACATTTGATACATCTTTCATAATGCTGAATCAACCCACCCTCATGACATGGAGGGGGGCCAACCCAAAGCGGTAGTCGGTTGTCTGAACCGGATCCCGCAACAATCACTCTGGGCCAGCATGCCTGGAAGAAACCACAGGCACCCCATTGCAATAAACTCATAAAAAAATACAGTATTATCACCAAGGCTACAAACAGATGTCAGCAGCTGATTGGACAAAACCAATATAAATCACGCAGAAAACCCAACTTTTTTTTTTTTTTTTTAAACATTTGATACATCTTTCATAATGCTGAATCAACCCACCCCCATGACATAGAGGGGGGCCAACCCAGAGCGGTGGTCGGTTGTCTGAACCGGATCCCGCCACAATCACTTTGGGCCAGCATGCCTGGAAGAAACCACAAGCACCCCATATCACCCCCTAAAGGATGGGATTTAATTCAGGCCGGGCCAGCATGCCTGGAAGAAACCACAAGCACCCCATATCACCCCCTAAAGGATGGGATTTAATTCAGGCCGTTCCCCACTTATTGGTGGGTTTCGAACCTGGGCCTGTGAGGAAAACTCGCTGATGCCTCACCGCTAGACTAGCAGCTCATTGGCACCCAACTTCTTCATGCCATGTTATATTAAGATAATATTATCACATGTCCTTATAACAGCTGTCAGCACCACATTGGATAAAACCTATATTAAATTAATATAACGCATGGCTCGGAAACCAAAAGCCTCGCCCCATGTTATATAAAGAGAATTGGTCAATCTAATTTATTATTCCCAATTGGAACACTTTCACGTGGGTCGGTTTTTCTCAATTTATTATATTGATTCATTGTGGTCGGTATGTATCTTAATTATGATCATGGTGCTTTCATTGATTATACATTGATTTTTTTGGAGTAAAAGGGTTAATTCACCCCGGTAAAATTCATTACACCAAAAACCATTTAAATATAATTGACATGGGTGAATCTCATGCCCTCAGCGTATTGTATAGGCAGTATCAACTGCAAAAAGCAGAATAACCAATAGCTAAACGCTATAACTAACAATTACATTTAAAATACAATCTAAATGTAAATAAATACAGGTTCAAAGAATCGTATCCATGGTGAGCAACTCCATTCTTCGAGATCTGCATAACATAGTCGTTGCGTGCACCACCAACTTCAACGACACCAAATTGGTAACCAACGAAAATACTGAGTCACCGAAAGAGACCCCGCGTACCGTATACAAAACGTACTCTGGTTGAAGTATCAACATTGACACCACCCACCATGAAATAATAATTCCGAAATGATCCATAAGAAAAGAATTCTGCCCATGAAACAGGATCGAGAGGAACAATACCAACGTGAAGGTAGAGTAAGTGATGAACATAACCATGTCGACGAAAACAATCATCACAAACCACCATTACACGACTTGCAAATAAGTCACCAAAGCGACCCATAACGTCCCAAGATCAAAGATAGTTCTCAAAGATGCACCATATTGGAATGACGACCAGGTAGAGAACTGAGAACATAAGCGGTTTTTGAATAAGAACCAACAAAAACTTAACTTCCAATACCACCACATGCGAGAAGTAAATCTGCCCTTGTTTGGATGATCATGTAAGAACGAACCCTAGATACTAAGGTTTACCAGCGCCACATGTTGACCAACCAATGCCGATCAAGAAACGACCAACCAAGATAACCAACCAAGGCAGAAAATTGCATGACTATCCCGATATCATATCGACTAACATCTCCCTAAAACCCACAAAACAATAACCCTTACAATAGAAAAACAGGGCATGAGAGTCGACTTGCAATAGATCTGATACAAAAACAAAACCCTACAGATTAGGGTTCCATTTTACATGACAACCGCCAAAGATTATCGACCAGAAGAATGACATTACGTGTATGTCGATCCAACAATCATAAAAGATCTTACCAAACCAAAAGAGATCCCAAGACAAGAACCGTACGATCTGAATCTAGATATACCGACCAACAAACTAACCCTAATAGTAACCATAGCATGACAAAATGTTTAGGGTTTGTGGAGATAATTGATCGGTAAACAACAACCATCCATGAAACCCTAACAAAATTAAAACAATAAGAATAATCGACAGAGATCGATTAAGGGTTTCAAGATGAAGTATACGATTTCCATGAGAATAGTGAATAGATACAACCGCACTCATCGACCCAGAAAACAGCACCCATCAACCCCGATTGCATATTATTCAAGAAGAATAATAGAGAAGCGGTTTAGATGGTAGCTTTTGACCGGAATATGGGGGGAGGAGGGTGGCCGGAAATCGCCCCTTAAGGGAGAGAGAATTTGATTATACACTGATTTATATCGTGGGTCGGTGATTTTTGTTGCCTCATTATTTCTACCTCATTAAATCATCATTATATATTATGGCTAGGGGTTAACTTTTGTGATGCATGCGTGGTAATGATATTCAGGTTAGTGATGGTGTTGTTGTTCGTTCGTGGTCGATTTTGCTGCTGGTTTTTGATATTTGTTCGTGGGTTAAGAGAGATGGATAAAGGTTTCTTAAATAGCGTTGCTAATGTTCCTATCGATGCTAGTGTGGGTAAAAAGGTAGGGTTTGCAAGTAATGATATTCAGGTTAGTGATGGTGTCGTTGAGATTACTAGACCTGTTTGGGTTGTGTTTTTTGATGACGATAGGGAGGATGATTTCCCCTTGCTGAATTCATTGGCAAAGAAGATTAAGAATGTTGATGGACACATGATACGATCGAATAGAGTTCCATATAGGGCTGTTGGTTTAGATGAACAGAAATCATCAATTCAGGCCCCTAATATCCTTCATGAAATACCTCAACAGATGCACGAGATTGACCCAAGCACACAGGTTAATAATGTTATTCCAGTTTCTACTGTTCATAATTCGTATGCTTCAAGTCGGGTTGGGGAGGCTGATGTTGAACCAATCTTACATGAGTCTCATGAGTCTCATCCAACAAAAGGTGCAATACCTGCTGGTGGGCATGTCGTGGGTACACAAGATGGAGTTATTAACGATTCTAGGGCTGCAAATTTGTATGCCTCAGTTGTCAATGATGCCGATGGATGTAATCTGGAGCTTATTGGGAAGTTTCATCAAATAAAGGCAGATTCGTTTGCTGATGTGCTACAACCTAAAACGGTAAAGAAGATTAATTTTTGGTCACTTGTAAAAGAAGAAAAGGTGGAGAACTTTGACTTTGTTCTTCCACAAGCTGCTATTGATGTTGTTAAGAGCAGGTATGACAATTCTCTAGTAGGTTACTTTCTTGGAAAGGGTTTAGCATTCTCGGTTGTACAGAATTATGTCACCAACACTTGGAGTAAATTTGGTTTTAAAAAGCTCATGAGGAATGATGATGGTGTCTTTTTGTTCAAATTCACATCTATTACGGGAATGGAACAAGTCTTAGAAAGGGGTCCATGGATGATTCGCAATTCGCCTATTATCCTTACTAAATGGTCTTCTAGTTTGTCTCTCACTAAAGGTGAAGTTACTAAAATACCGGTTTGGGTTAAATTACATAGTGTTCTGATCCTTGCATACTCGGAGGATGGTTTGAGTTTGATTGCCACTCAAATTGGTAGACCTATTATGTTGGACGCGTATACTAGCTCTATGTGTGTTGAATCATGGGGAAAAATCAGTTTTGCTCGTGCTTTGATTGAAGTTAGCTCGGATTCTGAGTTAAAAAATGAAGTCGTTATGGCTATTCCTAATGAGGAGGGGAATGGGTACACTAAAGAAGTTATACGTATGGAATACGAGTGGCAGCCCCCCCCCCCCAATTGTGTTGAGTGTCAAATTTTTGGGCATGATGTTCTCCATTGTTTGAAACATGTTAAAGTGGCCGCTACAAATAATGAAGTAGCAAGTAAGGCTAAGGGTGTTGATAATGTGGACGAAGGGGATGATGGGGTTATTACAGTCAATCATAAGAATAGTAAAGGTAAAAAGAAGGCTAAAGCTTCATCTCGTCCTATTGGAGGTTTTCGATTAAATAAAAATAAACCTAACTACTACTATAAGCCTATATCTAAGCCGTCTAATGTTAGTTGTGAAAAGCCTATTATGGGAGGGGTAAGCTCTAAATCGCAAAGTATGAGTAGTAAGAGAGATGTTAGCATAGACCATGCCAACAAAAAGAATATATATCCGGATGATAGTAATCTTGTCTCTCTGAAGAACCCATTTGACACTCTTATAAATGAAGATTATGAATCTAATCTTCAAGATAAGGCATCGGGCTCTGGCAAGGTTCAAGTGGAAGTAGATATGAATATGAACAAGGTTAATGATCCGTTTGTGGATGTGGATATCTGAAAGTGAAGAAGAAGTATACGAGAACTAAGATGATATCGCTAATTATGCAACAAGCTCTAAATTGAATGGTGGTTCTTCTAAGGACTTCAAGGTGCAGAGACGCAAAAATAAATAGTTGATGTTTTATATGTTTATGGCATGTCATAAACATTTTTTGTGTGTTTTGTGTCAGTTAGTTTTGTTCATGCTTGTTAGTTTGGTCAATTGAACATGTGGTGCATGTTTGTAGCCTGATCGGCCTGAGTTGAGGGATTCACCCTCATCCGTTTGTTCTTCAACGTTTTTTGGTATAATATATTTTACCGGGTAGAAGGCCCTTTACCCAAAAAAAAAATGCACAATTTCACTCTAAACGCTTATGTACTCTAAACATTGTGGTATTTACTTCCCATGCACATAGAAGTTACTTTATATGTTAACTGATTATAGTTATTCAAAATGGTTTTATTCATTTTTAAAATGAATAACTTGTTGCGTTGATACAAAGCTATCTTTTTTTTGGGTAAAAGGTTACCCCGGTAAAATATATTAATAGAAAATGTTAAGTACAACTGGAGTGTGGCTGAGATGCTACGTTAACCTCAAGCAAAACAGCTTGGCAAACACCTATAATAGGATATTATGACATGCCATAAACCCCAACACCTCTAGTTACAACTAAACAGTATATACAAAACTAGAGACAGCCGGAAAAAAATGAACTCCTTAGCACCAAGCCTTCACGAATCCAACACTCAACGTCCAAGGAGTATAAAGACGCCATATGAGATTGCCTCCTTAAAAAAAACCCCTAGGTAAAAACCCAGTGGGGAAAACCCTAGAGAAGGAAAAAAGAGAACAACTCTCATACAAACCTCCCAATAATGACCACATAACCATACTCCAAGAATAACCAATATGCACATCATCACCATTAAGAAGAATCCGCATACAATACAAGCAAACTTGGAAGCTTCCATTTAGACAACATCTCACGACTCGGGGATTATCCTTCTTGAAATGAAGCGAAACAACTTTGAGCCGAACATTGGTGACAATAATCTCATAAAGACATGCAGCCGACGACGATTTATTCTTGAGCAACCTAGCTTTGCTTTCATTCCAAATATACTAACATGTAGCCGCTAGAAGAATATGAGATATCATGCTCCTAGCTTAACGACCTTTAGAACTCGGAGATTGAAAAGCAACAACATCAACAAGATTAGGGGGAACCGTGTCCATGCCAGATAACAAGCTAACCATATTCCAAACTTGCACAGAAAAAGAACACTCAAAGAAAAAATAGGGATGAGACTCGCGAACTTGGTCACACAATGGGCATCTAAGCAGGTTTAAGTTAGTTCCAGGACTAACATCCCATTGCTTAAGCCGGTCTTGCTTCTTCAACTTCTGATTAATAATAAGCCACATATTAAATGCGTGTCGAGGCACACATTGATGAAACCACACCACATTAAACCAGCCCACATTAACACCACGAGACCTAATCGAATCCAACACAAGGTTGAATAAAAACGGCCTAATAGAACCATGTACCTCACGCCAAAGTACATCATCTGGAATCCTATATCACAAGCCAAGAAGAGTTTTATAACTAAAAACTAATAGTTATAACCAACAGAAAAGGTCAAAGAAAATATGATGTGAGTGTCAACATAATCTAGGTTCTCTCTCTCTCTTATGGAGATTTCTGGCCGCCATCTTCCCATTAATTTCCAGCCATAAAACCTACAAGTCCTCTCTACCCTTTAACGATCCCTATTTGTTTCTTGGGTATGCAATACGTTGCTATGGGTTGCATTTTTATATTAAAGAGATTGCGGCTGAGGCTTTTTCTTATGCATACATGAACGAAATCTCCATGTTTTGGTTGATTCCCTAACCCTAGTCGCTGAGATTAAGATAACTAGGGTAAAGATCGCCCTTTGGTACATCATCATGTTATCTTAATGTTGTCTCTGTTCGCCATTCTCTTCAAAGTTAATGTTGGTTTTCATGGTTGCGAATAGATTACTAGGGCTTGTTCATTATTGCTGCGCATAGGGTTACCCTAAAATTCATGTTTATCACTCAAGGATCCACCTTTTGGGTGTCGTCTAGTATGCGGCTGATTGTTCTTGATTGTTCCTGGATGCATACGCTACTCAGAGTTACAATTCATTATATGCAGGATGGGGTTGTTTTGGAGGATGTCATTCATGTTAAGTAAACTTGTTATTTAGGGTTTTGTTACGATTTTTTGTCATGTATGTATTATTGATCGTGGGTTATAGGGAGATAAAGGTCTATGTTTGATATGGTGTTAATCAGATACTTGTTCATTAGTGTTATGTCCTTATGCTATTCAGTTCGGCCTTGTGAATTGGGATCTTATGTACGTTAAGGTTGTGAATAAACCCTTGGTACATTTCATATCAGTTCTGTAGTGCGTTGGCTATTTCAATGGTGTTAAATGGGGCTGATTTGAAGCATATACTTTTATTGATGACCTGGTATTATGAGATGATTACTATGAGGTCAAATGTTGATTTTCTTGGAGGTTTGGAAGTTGTAATCGGCTGAAATGGTGTTGGAAAATGGTATTGGCATTTTTTTCCAATTCATTGGGGTCGTTCATATGAGGTTTTGGGCTGATGGTACACGCATATCTTGCTGGTATCTGTATCTTATTTTATGTGGGCATGATCTGTTGGTCCTTTGGCAAATTGGTAGTCATATGGTATGGATAGGAAGCTACATCAGTTTATGTGACATTATAACTGATACGTGTGTCAATGATCATATGGAGCTTATTTCTTTCCATACTAGTATGTGCTGTGTATTAATGTAAGTTCCTTTCTTCTATGTCGGATTCAGAGGGTATTATGATGTTACATTCCAGATCTCTACGGCTGGAGTCCTTTTGGATGGCATGGAAGATGATGTGAAGTGCTATGATAACTATGAAGGCTCAGGTTTTTACCTGAGTAGGGCAAATTGTTTAATCGTGATTATAGTTATTGTAGGTTAGACATTTCTTTTGTTAGTTATAAGAATGATATGTCATTCTTATATAGTGGTTTTGTTTGTTGCAAGTAGTTGCATGTAAGTGTCCTTTGGGACTGAGATGAGGGAAGTCACCCTCGTCCTCTGTACTTTAATGTTTTTTGGTGTAATAGTATTTTACCGGGGTGAAGAAACTCTTTTACCCAAAAAAAAGTACATCATCTGAGACATCTTCAACTAACAAGGGAAGTTGAAACTGTTGTAGTGTAGTATATTTGGTAGTTAACTCACTCGACCAATTCCATTCACCATCCCTTATCAAATCATGAACCGAATCACTAAGATTAAAACCACTACTAACTATATCACGAATAAAAATAAAATTCCTTAAAGGAGCACTCTCACACCAGTTGTCAAACCACATACACGTAGACTTACCATTACTTAACTTATGCCAAAAGAACGGACGGATCGTACTACTAATCTGGAGAAGTTTACGCCAACCCCAGCTCATATCACCCGTACAAGGAACATCCTAAAAAATCCTTCCACCCAATTTATAAGCATGAATCCATTTTACCCATAAAGATTTGTTATGAGTCAAAATGCACCAAATATGAGTGGTCATAAGGGTAACATCTCAATACGCCTTATACCAAGGCCTCCTTCAGACTTGGGTTTATACACATCCTCCCAAGCAACTTTAGCCTTCACCTTTTTCATTTCCCCTTGACACCAAAGGAAACCACGCATCAATTGTTCTAAATCACCAAGAATACTAGAAGGAAAAATGAAAACAAATGCCCAATAGATATGCATAGAGGATAATACCGACATCACAAGTTGAAGCCTTCTAGCAAAAGACAAGCACTTATTCTTCCAATAAACAATACGACTTTGGAGCCGTTCTATAAGCACTTTACAATCTATATAAAGTAACCGGGTAGAAATAAGTAGAACCCCCAAATGCTTAACAGGGAGGGTACCCTCTTCAAACGACATAGAACTCAGAATATCCTGTTTCACTAAAGTAGCAACGTTACAAAAATAAGCCTTACTTTTAGGAATATTGGGAACTAAACCTGAAACTTGTTTGAACTCGTCCAAAGCACCCATAACCACATTAGCATAATCAAGGTCACCTCTAGCAAAAATAAACAGATCATCTACAAAACAAAGGTTAAAAATCTTTAATTTGTCACAATGGTGATGGTACTAAAATCATCAGTCGAATATGCACTGTACGCTGCAAAATCAGAGTTAAAACCTCCATAACTAAAGTACAAAGATAAGGAGACATCGGGTCACCTTGTCTCAAGCCTCGTTTACCCTTAAACCATCCATACAAATTACCATTTACGCATATAGAAAAGGAAGTACTTGAAACACATGCCATAATCCACGCCACCATTTGAGAATGAAAACCAAAGCTAACCAAGATATTCTCCAAAAATTCCAATCCACTGTATCGTAAGCTTTTTGGATATCAATTTTAAAAGAACATCGAGGTGGACAAGAATTACGATGATAATTACGCATAAGTTCTTGTGTAAGAAGAATATTATCCAATATTCTTCGACCAGGAACAAAAGCGGATTGATTGATGCTAAAAATATCATTAAGACCCTCTTTTATGCGACTAGTAATGAGTTTACTAATACATTTATACAAAACATTGCATCATGATATTGGTCTGTAGTCATTAACCATCGATGGAGTAGGAACTTTAGGTAATAGAGCGACTATAGTATGATTAAATTCTTTAAGAAGCTTACCATTATTAAAAAAAATCATGCACCGGATTACACATATCCTCACCTACGATATCCCATGCCTTCTTGAAAAACGAAGCGGTAAACCTATCAGGACCCAGAGCTTTATAATCCCCAATAGAAAACATAAATGCTTTAATCTTCTCCTTACTCATGTCACGAACCATCCAGGCAGCTTTCTAAGTATCGAGCACTTTAGAAAAGTATTATTACCTTCAACAACAAGGAAATTCTCAGAACGCTCAACAAAAATGCATGGGACACCATTACCTTCGAAAAGCACATCATTCGCGTCCCTTACCATCTCCATGCAACTCCTATGGCACTTACTTTTAACAACATTATGGAAGTAGGCCGAATTATATTCACCCTCATGGAGCCACTCAACCTTTGAATTTTTCTTCAAAAGTTGTTCCTCATCAAGTAAAGCACCTTGAAAAGCATGAAGGTATTGTGCTTCTTCCTCACGTAAAATAGGATAGTCAGGATTTTTATCAAGGGACCATTGAACTTCATCCAATTCTGTTCTAAGTCTACTAACCCGGTCATGTAGGTTTCTGTGATCTTTGAGAAGCTTTGGTAAAGGGTTTTTTAAGCGATTTAATCCTTTTGACCACACTAAACATATTTTACCCCTCCATTGCTCATTCCAACCATTCACCACAACCTCTTTAAAACCATCCTTATAAACCAAAAAATTTAAAAACTTGAAAGGTTTAGGTTTAGATCTAGATCAAAAATGCGGTAAGGCTGAAAAATTGCAAAAGAATATGGAAATTCATCATTAAATTTCTTTTTTTTGGGATAAAAGGGACTTTTCACCCTAGTAAAATGCATTACACCAAAAAACAGTGAAGTACAAAGGATGAGAGTGACTTCCCCCATCACAGTCCCTTAGGACACTTACCTAATAACTTTATAAGAATGACAGGCCATTCTTATAACTTAACAAAATAATTAAACAAACTACAACAGTTATAATAAAAATTAAACAATGTATGTCCAACCCAGAACTCCAACTTATCCTCCATGCCAACCCGAACAACGTTTAGCCAATGAGATACCCGTATGTATACATGAACATCATTAGACTCAACGAAATCCGACATGGAACAATAAACTTACATGCAGAAGCCTCACACAATAATGGTAGGAATACGCTCCATATGGACAATGTACACCGATCAATAGAAACTGAGTAGCTTTCAAACAACATAATAAGACTTCTACAACTTGCACTTAACCTCATATGGATACGAGATACATCAATATGTCATATGTAATAAGTACTTGAAGACCCTAGTATGTGTACCATAACTTACAAGCCGTGAAGAAACGTAACAGCCATGGAGCAACAAGTAGAAAGAATACCAAACAGACCCAACCACCAAACGATCCAATGCAACTTTAATTATTACACACCAAGAACAAATAATAACATAGATAATGAAGTAAAACCATGCAATACGGATCTGAATAAACAATGACATAGGGAATATAAGGACCCCTAACTTCTAAGATATGAAAACTAGAAAGAATTCTTGCGTCTGGAATTGCTACTCTTGCATCTGATAGGACATGTGAAGCTAATGTCACTACTTTGAATGGTGATGTGGGAGGGTCTGGACCTGTTGCGACTAATCTGGAGTGTAACTCGACTGGTGTTGGTGTGGAGGATAGTATATGGTCTGCTCCTATTGTGGCTGCTAGTGGTATGAGTATTCCTACTTCTAAATATCCGTCATTGGCTGAGATTACTGGTGCTAATAGTATGTCTAATTCCGGTGGGAATAAGGATACTTATGATATGTCATATGTGGCTATTGGTAGAGATAATGCGAATACTTCTCATGCTAACATTCCTGAAGGAGATGGTATTAGTGTTCAATTAATGGCTGGTAGGAGTAAGAAATCTAGAGTGAATGTTACAAATGCTCAAGCTACTACATCCAATTCTCCTTCTAGAGGTAATCAGTCCAATACTCTTATTGTAGGCCATAAGGAATTTTTATTGGATGTTTCCCAAGATATACCTATTGTGCACTCTAGCGATGTTCACAAACAGCCAAATTCGTATATTGGAGCAATTAATGGGTCACAACCAGCCCCTCTAAAAGGTAAATCTAATTTTCGTGCTCTTAAGGTGGATAATGTGTTTACAGGAGTTAATGTATCTATACCGCGTAAAGTTGTTGAAACAATTAGCACCAAATTTGAGAACACTCTTTATGGGTATTTTATTGGTAAGTGTATTGCTTTCCCGGTTGTCGACTATTATATTCGTAATAATTAGGCTAAGTACGTCTAAAATGTATTTATGATGAATGCCAAAGGTTTTTTCTTTTTTAAGTTTGATTCGTAGGTTGGATTGGAGGCTGTTTTATAGGGTGGTCCATGGATGATTAAAAATAGCCCTATCATTCTTAAAAAGTGGTCCATGAATACTAGCTTAACTAAAGAGGAGTTAACCCGTATTCCAGTATGGGTTAAATTGCATGATGTCCCATTGCAGGTATTTTCTGATGATGGTATTAGTATCATTGCTACACACATTGGTAAGCCTATTATGTTTGATTCCTATACTAGCTCGATGTGTATTGATTCTTGGGGTAGGAGTAGTTTTGCTCGTTGTTTATTTGAGATTCATTCTAATATTGCCCTTAAGGAATCAATTACTGTTGGTGTTCCTTTTATTGATAGGCTTGGTTTCTCTACTGAAACTATTCAGGTTAAATCTGAATAGAAACTGCCAAGGTGTGCTGTGGGTTTGATATTTAGCCATTCAGTGGATATTTGCCCTAAACACTTTGTGACTACTCCGGTTGTAGATAAAACAAATGATGGCTTTCAACAAGGAGTAACAAAAAAAGGTAAGAGGAAGGGTGCTAAGGATAATAAAGCAGGTAATGTGGTTAACGGTATCCCGATTGGTAAGAATCTTTAATACAGACCTAAAGTTGTTGCCACTCAATCTAATACCATTTCATCTCATGGTGAAGCTAGTACTAGTTCTGGTCAACCCCCTAAGCAGGTAGATGCTTCTTCAACAAGTGTTAACACTAATGTAAATGAGAACAACCAACCCTATCATAATACTACTAATGGTAGCAGTTACCCTACACCTAAGGTAAATTATCCACACTTGGCTGCCAATGTTTCTACATCTAATCCGTTTGCGTCTTTATCTGTTGATGATAGAGTTGAGGATGGAACAAATCTGGAATGAGGAAGTGGTTATTAACATGTTTGATGAGTTAGGTAATTTATTTGATAAACTGGTAGCAAGCACCCCCATTTTAAATGTTTCCGATGTTTAGTATTGCCTCTTGGTATATAAGGGGATTGAACCACTCCCTTAAAACAAAAAAGGTTTGGTAGGTGGTGAATGAAAATAATCTCAGTGTATATGCAGTATTGGAATCCCACGTGGATGCCTCTGTGGTTTATGATACTTGTTGTAAAGTATGTCATTGTTGGAAATGGACATCAAATGGGAGTCTTTGTAGTAAGGGTTCTCAGATTATCCTTTGCTGGAATGATGATATTGTTGATGTTATGATTATGTCTCAAACTAACCAGGTTATGCATGTTTATTTTAATATTCGTGCAGAAAACAAAACCCTATTTTGTTCCTTTGTGTATGTAGATAAGTGGATCAATGAACACTTTAGAATAATCTTGTTTGTCATGCTGGATTTAGGCGGAGTAGGCCATGGGTCTTGTTGGGCGATTTTAATACTGCTCTTAACTTTGAGGATCACTCATGTGGTGATTATATTCCATACATTGCAAAGCGTGAATTTAAAGACTGTGTGCAGAGTATAGAGGTTGCGGATGTTAATAGCACAAGGTTACACTTCACATGGAATCAAAAACCAAAAGGCTCTAATGGCACATTGAAGAAAATTTATAGGATTATGGGAAATTTGCTGTTTTGTGATGACTTTCTGGTTTCTTTTGCTATATTACAAACCTATTGTATCTCACATCACTCTCCATGTGTTCTTCGTATTCCTCAGGTAGCCAAGCTAAAGCCTAAACGTTTTAAATTCTCTAACTTTCTTATTCATAAGGAAGGTTTTCGTGAGATGGTTGCTTCGGGATGGAATCTTAAGGTGAAGGGTTGTGCTATGTATCGTGTTGTTAAGCATCTAAAGGGGCTTAAACCCCCTTTTCGTAAGTTTTTGCATAACAGGGTAATCTACATGAATGGGTTGATATGCTCTGGAAGGAGTTAGATGAGGTTCAAAAGGCTATTGATAAGGATCCGTCCAATTCAGCCCTTCGTGATGAGCATGCTCACTACCTTCTTGCTTTTAAGGAGGCTACCCTAGATGAAGAGAGATTCTTGAAGTAAAAAGCCAAAGTTCAATGGCTTCATGCAGGTGATTCTAATACTGCTTATTTTTATAAAATTGTTAAAAGTAAATGTGCCCGTAATCGAATCAAATTGGTTTGAGATGCGGCTAATATTCTATATGAGGGTAATGCGGTTGCAGGAGCGTTTGTTTCTCATTATGAACAGTTTCTTGGTATCGAGGCCAATTGTGCTCCCTTAGATGAGTAAGATATCTTCGTCAGTGTTCTTGATAATCAAAAGGCTAATTTGATGGTGTGTGATGTTACGGATAACGAAATTAGGGAAGCTTTAGTTTCAATGGGGGATGATAAAGCTCCCGGTCCTGATGGTTATACTGCAGTTGTCTTTAAAAAAGCTTGGGATGTTGTGGGTATGGATGTTACATGTTCAGTTCGTGACTTTTTTAGTAATGGTAAGTTTCTGAAGGAAATCAATCACACCATTATATCTTTGGTTCCGAAAGTGTCTACCCCTTCTAAGATGAATGATTATAGGCCTATTTCTTGCTATAATGTCCTGTATAAATGCATAAGTAAAATTATTGCAAATCACGTTAAAAAGGGCCTTGATGACTTGGTTAGTATCAACCAGTCAGCGTATGTTCTTGGGTGTCGTATCTTAGATAATATATTGCTTACCCAAGAACTTATGCGGAATTATCAAAGTGGGAGAGGTCCTCCTAGATGTGCATTTAAGGGGGATATCCAAAAGGCGTATGATACGGTCGATTGGGCTTTTTTAAATTCTATTTTGGTTGGGTTTAGGTTCTATCCTACTATGGTGGAATGGATTATGGTGTGTGTCTCTTCCACATCGTATTCTATATGTGTTAATGGGGATCTTCATGGATGGTTCAAAGGTAAGCGAGGTCTTAGGCAAGGTGACACGTTATCTCCCTACTTGTTTTATGGGTAAAAGGGTTAATTTACCCCGGTAAAATTCATTACACCAAAAAACAATTTAGTACAATTGACATGGGTGAATCCCATGTCCTCAGCCCGTTACATAAGCACTTACAACTGCAAAAGCAGAACAAACACATAGCTAATCGGTAGACAACTAATTACATTTAAAAACAAATGAATGTAATACTACTAGGTTCCAAGAACCACATCCATAATGAGCAGCTCGAATCATCAATAATAATCATTACCACACACACGAGTGCACACCAGCTTCCACACAGTTTCATCACCCGCAACACAAAATATGAATGAAAACCAAGAAGTACAGTTCAGAAACAAACACACAAGGTTATGAAAAACCCTAACTTCCAAACGCCATGACAAAATCAGAATAAGAAGACATATGACGCCTACCTTATCCCAGCCATGTGTACACCAATAAAATGTGGCTACATCAAGCAACCACATGGCAAAAACGATGCTCCACAACTGATATGATTGGAAATTAACCATCGAGATCGAATCCAATGTGACTACACCGAATCAACCAAAGTGAAACATAGGTCATGCAAGACCCTAACCACCATAACCACCTTTGTATTGAAGTCGAATCACCACAAAACATAACCTCCATCAAGCCACCGTATTATGGACCATCACATATGTTACAACCTGCCATAACCTGCCACCGTATTATGGACCATCACATACATAATCTCCCTACTTGTTTACGTTGGTTATGGAGGTTTTAACACTTTTATTGCAGAAATTTTTTTCTAACTCGGTGGATTTTCAGTTTTAACATCTATGTGAATAGCAGAGAATTATTAGCCTTTGTTTTGTAGATGATCTTTTCTTGTTTTCTAGAGGTCATCCATCTTCTGTTGATGTTAGTATGCAAGCCTTGGAGGATTTTAAGAATGTTTTGGGCCTTGTCCCGAGTAGCACCAAAAGCACGACGTTCTTCTGTAATATGCCTAGTATTTTGAAAGCTACTATTCTCCATTCTATGCCATTTGCAGAAGGCTCTTTGCCTGTGAGGTACCTTGGTGTTCTGTTTATTTCGTTGAGACTGCTCTATAGGGATTGTAAGGTTCTTGTGGAGAAGCTAGAAGGTCGTGTGAATGTTTGGCATAATACGTTCTTATCTCTTGCAGGGAGGCTTCAATTGGTCAGATATGTATTATCTTCTATGCATATATATTGGGCTTCTGTTTTTATACTTCCTGCTCATATTATTCATGAGTTGGAGCAACTCATGCGAGGTTTTTTATGGTGTCAAGGCGAAATGAAAAGGGTAAGGCCAAAGTAGCTTGGGAGTCACTCTATAAGCCTAAGCATGAAGGTGGTCTTGGTATTCGTAGATTGGATGATTTCAATGTCGCTCTTTTTTTGGGTAAAAGGGTTAATTCACCCCGGTAAAATAATTCAATGTCGCTCTTATGGCTACTTATATTTGGAGTATTTTAACTCGTAAAGATTCTATATAGGTTAAATGGATTCATTCTTATAAATTTAGAGGTAGAAGCTTCTGGGATGTTCCTTGCCTAGGTGATGTTAGTTGGGGTTGACGTAAGCTACTTGCTATTAGACCGAAGGTACGCCCATTCATATGGCATAAGATTAATAATGATAAGACTACCTCTATGTGGTTTGATAAGTGGTGTGATCTAAGCCCCATTCATGACATGCTTACTACACGTGATATTGTTCGGGCTGGTTTAAGTTTATCGGACTCGATCAGTGATCTGATTGAAAATGGTTATTGGAGACAGCCTCCTAATTAGTTTTCTAGGTTTCCGGACCTAGTTCACCTTCCAGTCCCAAATCTTATTGATGATAATGATGATGGGTTATTATGGCGTGAGTTGGATGGAAACTTAAGACCCTTTTCAGTTGCATGTGCTTGGGATTCTATTCAACTAAGGGCTGATGTGGTTGATTGGGTTCATGTTCCGTGGTTCCCCCATTGTATTCCTCGTCATGCTATACATCTGTGGTTTGTCCTCAAGCAGAAGTTGAACACTCAAGATAGGTTGTGGCAATCGGATGTTGGTCCCAATGTTGATTTGAACCTCCTTAGATGCCCTCTATGTGATGCGGTTCCTGACTCTCATCCTCACTTGTTTTTTGAGTGCCAATTTTCCTTACAGGTTTGGTTTTAGGTTTGTAGTCTATCTGGTATGGATGATGTCCCTCCTAATTTGGTTATGCTATCACATTCCTCATTTCTTTATCAAAGGGGCGGTCAGTTGTTAGCATTATCTCTTGGTTGCTACTTGCTGCTACTACTTGTTACATATGGATAGAACGCAATTCAAGACTTTTCAAGCAGAAGAAGTTTACTGTTACTCAAGTGGTTCAAGTAATTGTCTCTACCGTTCGGTTGAAGCTGGTTACCTTCAAATTTAAGAAGTTAACCTCTCGGTCTCGACTATTATTAGATCAATGGAAGATTCCAAGTGCTTGTCTTGTTCACGAAGGGAGTACCGGGTAAGGGTTGTACTCTTTTTCCCTACTCCAAGGTTTTTCCCATTGGGTTTTTCTTGGAAAGAGTTTTTAAGGAGGCAAGCTTACCTGGGTCGCTTTGCTCCCTTTGAGCTTCTGGTGGATGCGGGATGTTCGCTTGCTACAAGATTGTTCTTGTTTAGTTACCTAGTTCGGTGGTTTGTAATATTTTTTTGGTAAAAGGGATTCACCCCGGTGCTTTGTAATATAGCTAGGTTTGTTGTGTTTATGGCCTTTCATAAACACTAGTTTATCAAGCTTTTTCACTTGAGGTTAATGTGGTACCTCTGCCACATGTCATTTGTACTTAACATTATGTTTTGGTTATATATTTACCGGGGTAACACCCTTTACCCAAAAAACCAAACATCAAGCTCAGCTGAACATGAGTAATAGGTGTAAAACATGTCTTCAACATCTAACCACATGGTGGTAGTATTATCACCAAGAAAACCACCCACCACGAATTCCAAATCTGCCCCAACCGATCATAATCCGCAACTTGCTATCATCATACCAAACGAACCAGAATAATAGCAAATAAGAGAAATAACCACAAGAGGATCGGTTGGATAGCCAATATAGGGTTCGGGAACCCTAACTTCCAATAACAAAATCGTGAAAACACGTGTTGAATTAACAAACATGACTTCCAGAACAACATACAATCCTTCTAAACCCACGTAAACAAACGATCCAAAGGCTGCAACAAGTGATACAAAACCCTAAAAAGGATTTACGTACCAGATGGAAATCAAACCATAAGAAGGTTTATATGAGCATTAAGAACAACAAACCAAAACCAGAGTCCAAGATAAATAATTGAATGCACAAACTCACAATCAACAGATCGTATAAAGTAATGACACAGAATACGGTCGCAGAAACCCTAAAAAAATCATTACAAAAAAACAATAGAAAGATGTAAAAAGTTACGGTTTTGACATAAGGGATGATTAATGAATAAATACACGCTTGTAACCGACTTCAAACCCTAACAAACCAATCTAATCGTACAAAAACAAAAAAGATAGTCTGAATTAGGTATGAGATATGATTTCAAGGGTGATCGATTAGAAGAATACATCACGCCACCTCTATAGAAACACAACCTGGAAAATAGATTGCATACCAAGAAGGTAGAGATATGATTGAAGGCTGGTTTAGCTGAAAAAATGGAGGTGGCAGCTGGATCGCCCATAGAGGGAGAGAACTAGGGTTTTTTATGTAATATATCATCATTAAATTTCACATTACCCATAACATGATAATCTTCTTTAAAACACCTGTAGTACCTTTTGGCTTTTGATTCCAAGTGAAATGCAAGCGAGTTCGGTTAATGTCCATTACCTTGATATTATCCACGCATTCCTTGAATTCCCGCATTGCTATAGTAGGCTCATATCTGCCACCTGATTTGTCTTCCATATTGATTGTACAATAATTCGTACACCAGGCCTTCGATGGTGATCGAAGGGTATGAGGGGTGATATGCTTGCGCCAAACTTGTAGCCAATCTGCAATAAGAAATAGTAGAGACTTTGTTAAGTGATTACGCAGGGGTTGGACCCTGCGAACCACCTGCGGTGTGAGAGTAAGTATGTGATATGTGTTGTAAGTAATGTAGAATAGAGGCAGCCCTAGCCGCCACCTCTAACTCCTAATTTCCGGCCATATCTTCCCATCAAATCGCATCTCTAACTTATGGTATGCAATTGATTTGGTGGGCTGTGCATTCTTAGAGGTGGCAGGCTGGTTTTATCTCTTATTTTAGCCTTTAATCGTCCTTGTGGTTTGAAATCCTAAATGCATTTTTTAGTAGTCGATCTAAATCTTTTAGGGTTTTCTTTCTATTCGCATGTTAAGTAAACCCTTCTTAGGGCTTTTGGTTTCTGGTTAGTGTGTGGTCGTTCCACACTGTGGGTGGGTTCGAGAGAGTCGTTCTTTGCTGATCATTGACCTCTATTCCAGAGGTCGTGTGTGCTTCTGTTCTTGGACGTTATGGTTGTTACCCTATTTTCGTTGTTTCAGATCCATGGTATTGTTTTGAACGTATATCTAGGTTGTTATTGCCTGGTGCTCTCGTAATAAAAATAGAAATCAGCGTGAATTTGATTCGTTGGGTGGTTTTGTAGCTTGGCAGTTTCATATTCATGTTCGTGGGTTTTGTGAGTGGGACGTCAAGTTATTAGGGTTCTTGGTCAAAATCCCTTGTTATATCTTGTCTCAGATCTGTTCTTAGCGGTGATTTTCTTATGTGGTGGTCGTGAGATTTGATTATGTTGGGACGTTTAGGGTTGGTTTAAACCCTATTACTCATTTTGGGAGTGATCCGATCTGCATTGTTCTACTGGTCTTCCATGAGTATAATTCAATCATTATTTGATGTATCTTATCTTAGACATGTTGGATTGGGATCTAATCATGGTTGATGTAAGTCGCTATGAGTGTTTGGCTTTGTGATACTTTGGCGATTTGGGTCATGGATGTTTGGTACTAGATGTACTGATGGGGTGTTCTGCTGTATTTTATTCAGATTCTGCCTTTCTGGGTGGTCGTTAAATATGTAGCATGAACATAAATGGAAGTTGTATATCGGATTTTTGGTTTAATGATCTGGTATTATCCGTATACATTGGTTTTTTTGTCCTGGTGTTTTGCATGTTTCAGACTCTGTGGGACCAGGTCGAATTGATGATTGAGGTTATTGATCATCATGTTGTTCGAGTGAGCATTTTTTGGTCATCTTGATGCATACTTGTTCTCCTATTTTTATGTTGAACTTGTTCTTAAGGATTTATTATTTGCATGTGGTGATCTATATGCTCGTATACACGTGGTATTGCGGTCATGGTTTGGCATGGTGCGTGATACCATTGGCAAGTTTGTATGATGGCTTTGAAGATTCAGGCGATTTTACCTGAGTAGGACGTATTTTCTTTATTTTATCATAGTTGTTGTAGGTTGTAAGTTTTATTTTTAAGTTATGAGAATGGTATGTCATTCTTATATAGCGGTTTCATGTAAGTGTCCTTTGTGGACTGAGTTGAGGGAGTCACCCTCATCCATTGTACTTCAATGTTTTTTGGTGTAATAGTATTTTACCAGGGTGAAAAATCCCTTTTACCCAAAAAAATAATAATGTAAAGTATGTGAAATACTGTGTTGAGTGAACATACCATTGAAATGACTCGTCTAACCTATTTATATGGAGAAATAAGATTGGAGAGTGTTTGCGCACATTTCGGAGATCATGGGGGCGTCCCATGATTTGTGGTAACCGCTAGGGCTTCATCCCCACTCTCCCTGTCTTAGCGGGGAAGCTAAGGAGATAGTAGGAACGTGGGGGAAGACCAAGTCAATGTTCTCCATGTCTTAGTGTCTTCAAGGTAAGACCCCGAAGGGCATAGGCCTTCGGTTGGTGAATTCCCAACTGGTAACCATGTCAAGGATGAATGATTTTACGCCAACGATGACTTAGGAAGATAGACTTGGTCCTTCGTAATGCAAATTCAACTGAGGTCGAAGAGGAGTCCTTCGACCTGATCGGAGGGTACGTCATCAAGCCCCCCAGTCGAAAGTGATATGTACGAACGAGAAATATTGCTTGCGACTCAAAACTATATACGAAACCTCTCCTCCGTTACAAAACTGAACGAAGTTGAAAAGTTGGATACAAGTTGAGTGGGTATTTAATGCATAGTACTTATCCTAACCACCCTTTATCTCGGTAAATCCAAACGTCCTTTCAAAGTTTAAAAAGGATTTGAAATCCGAAAGTTAGGTGACCCCAAAAGACATGTGTAGGGCTAGGATGAAAGATGCAATAGTGTATATAAATTCAAAATAGTAAAACCCTAACTCATTTTTATCCCTCGCCCAAAAATTACACCTGGTAATCTGTCTTCCGAGCAAGCTTTCGAACAAAAAAAAGTAAAGTGCTCCTTCGTATCACTACGTTTTCATTACTTTTTTGTTGATTAAGAGTACCATGGCTGCCAATTCTAAATTTGTAATCAGGCAACAAGGTTGTACCTTGACCAAGGAAGAGCTAAAAGCTTTCCTTACTGATTATCCCATTCCCAAACAGTATAAGATCATGTTACCCAGTTAATGCCAAGGTATTTATGATGCTCCAAAAAATTATGTAGGCTTGTATACACATGCATTCACCACCTCCAACTTAAGGATACCTTTGCATCCCTTAATTTTAGAACTCCTTCAATATTATGAAGTACACATATCTAGGTTTAACCCATTTGGCCTAGCCAAGCTCACAACGTACATTGTCTTGTGTAAAGCGTATGGGTTTGAACCATCCTTGACTGTGCTTAGAGGGTTTATGAATCTTTACCCTGGAGGAGACTGGATGACTTTGGCCATAAGGGGTGAACGGGATGTGCCCATTCTGATTGAGAAGCCTTTTACAAATATCAGAAACTGGAAAGGGAAGTTCTTTTACATTCAAGATACAATTGTACCTCCATAATACCCTGTTTTGTTAGACCCAGAGTTTCAATTTGATGAGAAGAGGTTTAACGATCCTCTGCCCTATACTGTGAGGAGGGATCCCCTGTATCAACTCATAGCTCACCATCCAGCTGATTGCCAGATCTTTCCAAAGCCAATATTGTTTATGGATGGCCTTGCTGAAAGTTGGGAGGGGTCTCCGTTGCATCCTGAAATTATTTGTTGTGGAGAAAGTATGTAAGTTTTCAATTAAAATAAGATATAGGAACTTATCTTTCTGATATTATCTGTTTCCTTCCTTTTTGCAGAAATGTCTTTCTGTAATTTTGTTGTTTCTGGTGGTGCTAAGGAAGTGAGCTTCATTCCAAAGAAAGCCAAAGAAGTTAGCTACGATGAAGGTTCTCCTTCAGTTTCAGTTAACAATAACGATGTGGATGCTCAATAAATCGAGCCTGTGTCATCTACTCCTCCTACAAAAGAAAAGGAGCTTATGGAGGTTGAAGATCAGTTAGTGGAGAATGTTGCAGACTCAGATGACCCTGCTTTGGAGGACCAACTGGCGATCGTAGGGTCCTCCGGTATAGCGGATAGGGTCTGAAGCAGGAAAGGTACGAGTTCAAAAGCTGCAAAGTCTGCCTCCAAGAGGAAGCTCATCTTGCCCACTCCTCCATCTCAAACTACCCGGCAAAAGAGTGCTCAGGGTAAGGCTGTTGTGTTTCCAGCCATCGAAGGCCCCTACACTGATGAAATTCATGGTAAATCTTCTTTCCCGTTGCAAAAAATTATCTTCATATTGTGTTATACTAATAAGTTTATTTCTATTGCAGGTCTCCCTGATACGAAGGAGCTTCGGTCCCCCTAGCTTGTCACTTGCTCGTTGAGCGTGTGACCCCACCTAGCTGGAAGGGGGTGATGGATAATATGTCTTTGGAGAGGCTATGCGACCTGCACGACAAGAGCTATGTGAGGCAATGCATATTGGACAGCCAGATCAATACTCGGACAAGGGAGCTTTTTCGTGCTGTCACCAAAGCTAAGGAAGATATGGACGTCATGCTTGCTAGGGAGAAGGCCAGAGACAATCAATATGCAGACCTGCAGGAAAAATGTGAGGATGCTATGGAAGATTTCAACAAGAATCCTCTGGTCCAAGATCTCTGAGCAGATGTGGAAAGGCTCAAAGGTCAGTTAGCCGAAAGCCAGGCTGAGTGCAGCAGGCTATCTCTCGAAGGCACTAAAGTCATAAGCTACAAGGAGCAAATTTTTATTCTGACTACCAAGTGTGGAGGCCTTGAAGAGGAGAGAGCAAAGCTGACTGACCAAGAGATTAAGCTCAGAGAGAAGGTGGATGGGTTGGATCTTCGTCTCAAAATGCTCAAGAAGGACAGGGTTGATCTGGTGACCAAGGTTATCCCTTACATTGCTATGGAGCTATACTATAGTGATGATATGGGCATAATAATTGGGAAGCTGGTGAATACAGCCATTTTTCATGACAAATGCACTACTCTTGAGGAG
Organism: Chrysanthemum seticuspe; assembly: GCA_019973895.1. NCBI lineage: Eukaryota > Viridiplantae > Streptophyta > Magnoliopsida > Asterales > Asteraceae > Chrysanthemum > Chrysanthemum seticuspe. The sequence goes on along the minus strand of BPTQ01000002.1, from coordinate 86,389,222 downwards.
GTGGCCAAGACAGGTAAACCAGTGGATCTTGCAGGTGTTCCATATTATAGGGCAACCCACAAGAAGGAACACGATGATGCAGGCAATGCCTTATCCACTGTGGAGTTCCCATTCCTTGATGAGGCTACGAAGGACCCAACGGCCTCCATTGAGGACCTGTTGTCGAAGAAGCCAAGGAAGGTTCAACCTGCTTCCCCCTCCAAGAAGACACCATCTGCAAAAGTCCCATCCCCAGGATCTGCTGCTCCAACTCATTCAAAGGTATGATGAAGGATACCATGTGGTAGTTATTTGATCTTCTAGGGTGGTATGTACCCTGTTAAACAATTTGTCTTTGTGTTTCTTTCCAGGCATGATGCCTGATGAAACAATTTATTTTCTATATGTGATGAAGGCTACGGCCTAAGACAATATTTGCTTTATGATCGTTTAAGCCTTCGGCCTTTAGACTAGTTAGACTAGTCGTGAATGAATATCTACTAATGGCCAATAGGGCCTGTATTTTTCTTAACTTTGATTCTTCTCTTACGTTTCATTTGCACGTAACTTTTTACAACCTAAGGCGTATGGTAGATGCATAGCCTCATTGTGTGTAATTTCTGCACCAAGAATATAGCAATCGTATAATTTAATTGCTGACAGAGGGTCGCGACCCACTCCGTCTTAATCCTTTGGGTAGCAAAAGGCTTGGAATAACTTAAGACCACGTAGTAAAGTTAATGTGAAGTTGAGATGGATGTTAAGTATATGAGCAGGACGTATTGTTAGTCTTTTTACATACCTTCAGCATTGAAACTTATAAAACGACTTGGCTGACAAATCTTTGTTGTATTGAACGAAATAAGAGATTTGAGGGAAATGTGTTATATCATTAAGTGGGTAGGGAGGATTACATCATTTTAAGAAATGAATACTAGACGCCTACCATTAATGCTTCTTTCCCCAAGTGAGAAGAATGCAAATACGTTGATTGAAAGCAATTTAAAAAATGTCCTTAGACATTGTAAGTTTCATATGTAAAACTTACGAAGGGTAGTGTCATTCCAAGTCCTATAAATAGCATCTCCATCAAGGGTTTCCAGCTTGTAGGCTCTGTTGCCATATGCTTCCATTATGACGTAGGGCCCTTCCCATGTAAGCCCTAGTTTACCCTAATACTCAGCTTTACTTGCACTGTTGAGTCGGAGGACGTATTCGCCTGGCTTGAATGTCGAAGGTCGAACCCTGCTGTTGTAGTAGTTTTCAATCTTTTGTTTATGGATAGCCTCCCTTATCGAGGCTATTTCCCTTCTTTCTTCAAGTAGGTCTAGATTGCTGCGAAGTCTTTCTTAGTTGTCTGTTGCTTCGAAGTTCATGACTCGTTCTATTTCGACACTTACTTCTGAAGGAATGACAGCTTCTATGCCATATGTCAAGCTAAAAGGTGTCTCCCCATGACTTGACTTTGTGTACGTTTTGTGGGCCCTGAGTACTTGGGGCAGCTCATCCACCCAACCATGGTGACTGTAACCGAGCCTTCGTTCTATGCCTTAGATGATGTCCCTATTTGTGACTCCACCTGCCCGTTACCTTGAGGATGGTAAACGGAGGTGAAAGACTGCTTTATGTTCAGGCCTCTGCAAAATACGGGAAACACTCCTTCGGCAAACTGCTTCCCGTTATCTGATATGATGATATGAGGTACTCCGAACCGACAAATGATGTGCTCCTACACAAACTTTTCCATATGCTTCCCTGTGATTGATGCTAAGGGCTTGGCTTCGACCCACTTCGTGAAGTAATTGATGGCTATGACCAAAAATTTTACCCCTCCTGGAGCAATTGGTAGAGGGCCCATGATATCTATCCCCCATTGGCTGAAAGGCCATGCAGATTTCACAGAGTTCACATCTTTTTTTGGTAGCCTTGGTACTCTTGAATGGATTTGACAGGCTTCACACTTCTGGATAATTTCCACTGCATCCCTGTGCATCGAAGGCCAATAGTAACCTATCCTCATTATCTTAGAAACAACAGAGCGAGGTCCTGCATGTAGCCCGCAAGACCCTTCGTGCACCTCTTGAATTATGTTTGAAGCTTGCCTAGGTCCTACACAACGGAGCCACGGAGACAAGAAAGATCTTCGGTACAGGTAATTCCCCATAATCTTGTACTGTGGTGCCTTGATGCGGACCTTTCGTGCTAGCTTTTGATCCTCCGGCAGTATGCCACTTATTAAGTACTCTCTGATCGGAGTCATCCAGTTTGACTCTTCCTCCAGTATTACGTCAGATACCTCCTTTCGGACGATGGACCTTTCTGCCAATACTTCGACCAGAACCTCCTTAGTTAAATGAGCGAATGCCATTGATGCCAATTTGCTAAGTGCATCTGACTTCTTGTTTTGGTTTCTTCGAACATGCTCTATGTCGTAGGAAGTGAATCCTTCAAGAATCTCATTGGCTTTGTCTAGGTACTGCTTAATGACAGGTTGTCTTGCTTCGTAGGAGCCCTTAATCTGGTTGGCCACCAGTTGTGAGTCAACGAAAATAGCCAAGTCTTCTACCTCCATGTCTTTAGCCAGTTGGAGACCTGCTAGCAAGGCTTCGTACTCCACTTCATTATTAGTAGCATCAAATTCGAAGCGGAGTGCATAAGTATACTCCTTTCCTTCAGGGCTAACTAGCATCAACCCTGCACCTGATCCGTCGGAGCTGGAGGCCCCATCGGTGTAAAGTTTCCACCTTTTGACTGTCTTCGCAGGCTTCTTGTCAGCAACTTTGTTGTCCTGCTTCGGCTCGGAGGGTGTCTCTACTAAAAATTCTGCCAATATCTGCCCTTTGACCAAGTTCCTACCCTTGTACTCAATTTCATTCTCTCCTAGTTCGATGCCCCATTTAGCTATCCTTCTAGATTTTTCTGGCTTTGATAGATATGCTTAATGGGCTTGTCAGTGAGCACGGTTATTGGGTGAGCCTGGAAGTACCTTCGAAGGCGCCTCGCAGCATGAACCAACGCTAGGATTAACTTTTCCAACTCTGGGTAATTTAGCCCAGCTCCCTGGAGAACTCGACTAACAAAGTAGATAGGGATTTGCTTCTTTTCCCTTTCTGCCAATAGAACAACACTATTGCTTTTGAAGGAGGCTCCGATGTACATAAATAACACTTCGCCTTTGATTGTGGCAGTAGGTGTAGGTAGAATTGCCATGAACTCCTTGAGCTTTTGAAAGGCAGCTTCTGCATCCGTGCTCCATTGGAACATCTTTTTATCTGTGCATCCTTTAAGTGTCTTGAAGAATGGCAAGGACATGTCTGCACCCTTCGATAAAAATCTGCTGAGGCTTCTAGCTTTCCATTCAAACTTTGTACATCCTTGAGAGACTTAGGAGCCTGCAAGTCTGTGATGGCTTTGACATTCGAAGGGTTGGCTTTGATACCCTGCTTTGTGATTAGGTGCCCCAAGAATTGCCCTTCCTCCATGCTGAAATAACACTTCTTGGGGTTTAACTTCATGTTGATGGCGCGAAACTGATCGAATGTTTCCTTAATGTCAGAGAGCATGTCCTCCTCCATTCTGCTCTTGATGACCATATCATCTATGTATGCTTCGAGGTTCCTACCTATTTGCTTCTGAAGGCTTTTTCCACTAGCCTTTGGTAGGTGGCACTTGCATTCTTCAGACCGAAGGGCATCTTCTTGTAGCAATATACACCTTTTCCTTTACAAAAAGGTTGTTTTCTCTTCGTCCTCTTCTGCCATCTGTATTTGATGGTAACCTTTGTAAGCGTCCATAAAACATTTCAGTCGAAAACCTGTTAAGGATTCCACCTTCTAATCAATTTTAGCTAGAGAATAACAGTCCTTTGGACAGGCCTTGTTGATGTCGGTGAAATCTACGCACATTCGCCATCCTCCATCATGCTTCTTAACCATCACTGGATTGGCTACCCAGGTTTGATACTTCACTTCCCTGAGTATACCTGCTGCTACGAGCTCATCCACCTCCTTGCATGCTGCTGCATTCCTTTCGAGTGCAAGGCTTCGACGCTTCTGCTTGATAGGTTCAATGTGCTTGAACTCGTTAAGCTTGTGCTCAGTGCCGAAAGTCTTTCCATCTATGATGAGGGTTCTTGGAACCCCCGTCATATCAGAGTATGTCCATGCGAAGACATCCGCGTTAGCCCTCAGTAACTTTTCCAGTTCTGCCTTAAAGGTGGCAGGGAGCTGCTTTCCAATGACCACCGTCATTTAAGGATGTAGTTTGTTTACTACGATGTGCTCTTTGGCATCAGTGCAGCTGAGGATATCCTTCAGAACTTCTTCAGGATTATGTTTGACACTTTTGCCAACATTTGTAGGCTTCTTCGCATTGTAACTAGAGAAAACCATTCCAATACAGTAGGGTGTTTGGAATTTGATTGCAGCATGTATGGTGGAGACAACGATACCCATTTTCTGCATTGTGATTCTCCCTATTAACATGTTATAGGGAGATTTAGACCTTACGATCGTGAAAACTAGAGTTTCTGTTCTTTTTTTCTTTCCTTCTCCAATCGTAACCTCTAGAGGGACTTCCCCTATAGGCCATGAATGCTCCCCTGATAATCCCACCAAAGGCACCTTCGAGTCTACTCTCTTCGACCTTATCAAAGGCTTAATCTTTAGAAAACAATGCTCATAGATGACTTCGCAGGAGCTTTCGTAGTCCAAGTAGGCTCTATTCACTTCCCTGTTGGAGATTAAGACTTTGATGACCACGGGGTCATTTGAGAGAACCCTGCCAGTGATCGAAGGGAACGTAACATCCCCTACCCCGCATAATCCTTTCTCTTTTGCTTTTCTCTTTAAACCAGAATCATCCCTATGAACCATGAGGATTGGAGCTTCGACAGGCGTAGTATCTTTCCCCAACTGTGTGTCAGAGACCTTCTCTTTACCTTTCTTTATACCCTTCACCAAGTGTCCCAATTGGCTAGACTTCACGGCCTCTTCTATCTACTTTTTGAGCTCTCTGCAACTGTTGGTGTCGTGACCGTAATCATCGTGGAAATAGCAGTACTCAGATGTATCCTTGCTTCTTCCTCTACTTGCCAAACGAGGGGGAGGTTCGAAGGCCTTCGCGGCCCTTTCCGTAGCAAGTATTTCCCTTGGAGATTTAGACAGATTTGCTAAGAGTCCGTGGTTGATTTTTTGTTGTAGGGTGTGAACCTGTTGTTGGAATCACTCCTAAACATGATTTCAAGTGGTAGTAATTAAATTTAATAGTTAGCTTAATTATGGCCTTTATGTTTGTTATTAGCTTAGGCTTATGTAGAAGGCCCATAAGCCTAGGCCCAAGTCTAATAAGGAAAGGAAGGGACTAGGAGTGTTTCCCTAGCTCCCTCTCCTATAAATACTCTTGTATAACCCTCACTTGAGGGTTGGTTGTTCAATTTATTCTCTCATTCACTCTCTACGCATAACCGGTCTTATTCATACGTGTGTGTGTGTTTGATTATTGTTCAACCGATCATTCTCCTTCTCTATTTCTTACATATTGATGCTTGTGTTACTAATATGGTGACCTAACAGTGGTATCATTCGCCAAATAGTTGGGTGAACATATTTGTTTTTGAAGTTTTTGTTTTGGTCGTACACGTAAAAAGAGTTCCAACTTTGTCACGCTTAAAAATTGATGTTTTACACTTTTTAATCCAAGATTCTTGTCCTTTCAAAGTTTTTAGGTGTTAAGCTATATGTTTTGGGCAAAAAGTTTCAAACTTTACGCGTGGATCATTGTTTTTAAACTAGGTTTTGAACGTGGTTGTTGTTCTATGCATAACTGTTTTCTAAGCTTTGGATCATCAAGTTTCACACTTTTGTGTTATTTTGGTGATATTGAAGCTATTTCATCACAAAAATCTGGTTTGGAAACATCATTTGGCAGAAATCAATTTTGGCTAATTTTTACGCGTAAGCAAAACCCTAAACTTACGCGTAACTGTTCCTTGGTTTGATCTTCAGTTTTGTGGCTTACTCAGTGATTTTCTTGCTTGGATAAGTGATGTGCTTCCACGAGGTTTTAAATTTATAACAAGAATTACCGGTTAACTAGGAATACATTCGGGCAAGTATACCCTAGTCAAGTTGTAGTATAGTATATGGTAAATCAAGGTCGTCCCAAGAGACTTGGTTGCACTACAAGTGTCGTTTTGTTTAAGCAAGTAACAAGTAACAAGTTGATGGTTATGATTGTCACAGATCAAACCAACAAGAAAAGCATTATAAGAACAAGCAAGTATCAAGACATTCATCATAATTCCAATCAAACATAAAATCTCAATAATCATATCAATAACAAACATCTTTAAATATAAAAGTAACAAGGTTTACCCAAAGTATGAATTACAATAGGCAAAGATGAAGGATTATAGCACTCCTTCAAGCCTCCAATCAACTACAATAGTTCTACCAAGCCGGAAAATGATGTCCAAACGCCTTCGACAACCCTTGAGCACACTACACGAATTTGGCAGAGGTTTGTGGTCTTTTGGGGAAGATAAGTTGGTGTAATTGGTGGAAATTCATCCTTAAGGGTGGAGACTTGAATTTCACACAAGTTGGGATAGGATAGTTGGTGGAAACTCGTCCTTAAGGGTGGAGGCTTGAGTTTCACACCTTTGGGTTGAAGATATTGAGAGTGGTTGTGTTCTCTCTAGGTGGAAATTCGTCCTTAAGGGTGGAGGCTTGAATTTCACACCTTTGGGGAAGGTAAGTTGAGAGAGGGATGTTCTCTCAAGTTATGGTTTGCTCTCTAGGTGGAAATTCGTCCTTAAGGGTGGAGGCTTGAATTTCACACCTAGAGAGGAGTGGTGGATGAAAGGGATGAGAAATATGGAGAAGGGATGATGAAATAAGGTGCCAAATGGGTTCTATTTATACTACTACCAAGGCTTAGGGTATTCAATGCATTTCTTGGAGGCCAAGGAGCTTGGAAGGGACTAGAAACCATGTAGGAAGGGACTAGAATCATTTGGAACACGTTTGGAGTCTTAACAATGAAGAAATGGCTGAAACAGGACCTCCAACCGGATCCGCTTGAGCTCCAACCGAATCGGTTGGTCTTCTGACCATTCTCCAACCGGATCCGGTTGCGGGACTCGACCGATCGGTTGGAGCAAAAATCATAAAAAGTCATAAACACGAAAGTTGTATATCTTTCTCTTAGCTTTCCGTGGCCACGAACGGGGGGTCAAACGGAGTCCGTATGCAAAAGTTATGGCCAAAATGGTGAAGGTGTGTCGGGAACAACGAGTCTTCCAATATGTCTTCGTTTTAGCTTCTTTTCTTCATTTCTTTCTCGTTTTCCTTCTTAAACTTTATTCTTGAGTCTTTGGACCACTAACTTGATGACTTTATCTTCTCGAATATACTCCGCAAGTCTTTCTTTGGTCGGGAATTCTTCGTATTTGGAGAAATCTTCGTATTTGGAGAAATCTTCGTATTTTACTTCTTTTTCCGTCTTTTTCTCCACTTTCCTGTACTTGGCTACAAATGAACTAGCAAACGCACTTTTGTACGATTAAGCATTAAAAGCATATGATTATAGCCAAATAACACACATAAAAACACGGATAACGCTACTAAAAACATGCACAATTTGAGCGTTATCAAATTCCCCCACACTTAAACTTTGCTTGCCCTCAAGCAAATCTAAGAAAAGAAAAATAAACTACAAACCGAAATGACAAAACGAAAAGAAAAATTTAAAAATATTTTTGGTTTTTTTTTTTTTTTTTTTTTTTTTTTTTTTTTTTTTTTTTTTTTTTTTTAACAAACACAAAAATAAGCGAAAAATGAGCGCAAACTCCCCCACACTTAAGGTTTTGCTTGCCCTCAAGCAAATCTAGAAATTAAGAAAAATAAATCCCACATGGTGCATGAAAATGATTAGAAAATGTGATGCAAATCTACCAAGTACAAGTACGAGATAAGATTCATCGTTTTAAGCTTCAAGAGGTGAAAAATCGAGATGTTTGACAATACCCTATGAATTTTCTCGCTTGATAACATGGCTAAACACCTCACGAAAAAGAACGGATGTATAATTCACTCAACACTCAATTTATTTCGTGATAGATAGTATTAAGGAATAGTACACTCATATTGCTCAGTCATGATCTAAATATTACCATAGGCTTGTACAAGAAACAAAACTCCACCGACGTGGCGTAAGCACCAAGTGTAAACATCTAAAGAGGGCTTTTATTCGGGTTATAACGATAGGCTTAGGGTGAATAAAGGGTGTGGATAAGGCATGGGATTATTTATGAAATTGGTGTAAAAAGAAAAATAAGGTCAAGTCTAATACCCATGTTGCTAGTCACGAACAATCCGCAAACCCGAAAATGATTATAGTTACAATATTCTCTTCTTCAAATATCGATCACCAAATACATATATCACGTCTTAGCACATTGGCTAATCGATATCTCAAACATACTTCCTCTTCCTAATAATATAGCACATTGTCATCACATATATTTTTTTTTCATTTTTTTTTTCGATGACTTATTCTTTTTTTTCTTTTTTTTTCATATATTTTTTTCACATACATCACATCTTCCCCCACACTTCGTATAAGCATCACCACAAAAATACAAATAAGAAGGTGCACTCTTCGTCTTTGTCGGAATGGCACACACGAATGGCAAAGTGTGGCTAACTCATAATCATCAAAAACAATCCAACATACCAAGCAACTAGCAACCAACCATTAAGACATTGACAAGGGGTAGGCTAAGGTTTAAAGGTGTAAAATATTTTTGTATTTTTCTGGATGTAACAAAAATGAAAAGGATGGCTCAGAGGGTGTAACTAAGGGTATCTAGCGCTAAAGATGAGCGCTAACAAATGGGTCCATATAAGTGTGGTTAACTAACCGATGTGGTTAGCTAAAATATCATTGGATGTAAACGGAAGGCCATTTGGTTTTATTCCTAAGGTTGCCTCTTTATCACACGAATACACTTATATCACACGAATGTGATCTTACTGTGGTCTGGTAATGATTTACAAGTACAAGTTCTAGAATAAATAAAATCACCGGCACACTCATAGCAAAAGATTCAAGCATAAAAGATGTATGCTAATAAGAAACAGGCTCAAATCCTCACAATTTAGTGGAAAGGGCTATAAAATATGCTAGCAAATGTCATCGATCACATAATGGATTGCAATATTAATCGGGACACATCTCAAGTTTTTCAAAATTACCGATTTCACCAGTGGGTTGATTCAATTATTCTAATATATTAACCTATAAGCGTGAAAACAACTAGATCATAAGGGCAAACAACTTCACAAAATTTTAAAAATAGCCCAAACATTTGGAATCTAAAAATTAGTTTCGCTTTTCAAAATAATATTTTCCCCCCACACTTAAGTTAAGCACACAAAAGAAAAATAACTTAAATCTAGTTACGACTTTTTTTTTTTTTTTTTTTTTTTTTTTTTTTTTTTAATTTTTTTTTTATTTATTTTTTAATTTTTTTTTAAAACCAAACATGACTTATTCTTGTCCCACGAGTTCTCGGTAGCTCCATTGAAACGCACAAAGAAGCGGAGAAGCAGGTCAGCGCGAAGCATATTAAAAACCCAACTTCTTTAGGGAATCAGGGAGACCCGCCTTATACCTCTCACATAGTTTGTTTACAATGGGTGAGCCTTACTTTCGAGGGATTAAAACAAATCAATTTATTAAAATAATCTACCAAACAAACAAACAAAGGAAAAATAACAAAGAAACAAAATAAAGCAATTGCAAAAACTTCAAAGCATGTAAAGATAGGGAAAATTAAAACTATAAGTCTAAGTGAAACGAAACCTCCAGGGCCGAAGAAATCATGATCGAACTCCAAATGATAAAGTGTTAAGCAAACGCTAGCATAAGCGTATGAGATCAATCGATTCCTCATCCAACACATCCAACCAAGAGGGTAAATTTCACGATCCAACCAATCCTTCCTCCAAGAGCTTATTCAATCTGCAAAAAGAAACTAAACTACAAAAAACGTGTAAAATTCTAAAACTCACTTTCGTAGGCATCACGGTTGCATTTAGCGTATGCAACAAGCCTTTAAACCCCTCGGTGGCCCGAGTGGACGAGTTATAGTCTCGTGAGGGTTTCCAGTGAACATACCCACAAAGTTCGAAACACTTTATTTTTAAAAACAAGCACTTATTTATTTACAATGTACCAAATTAACAAAATTCAAAATGCAAAAACAAAATAAAAGAAATGATACTCTTGCAAAAACAAAAAGACATTTAAACTTATTTTATCTAAACACAAACACACAAAAACAAAAACTAAAAACTGATTTTTTTTTATGATTGGTCCAACCGATCCGGTTACGAGTAGTGACCGATCGGTTGGCATGAACCAACTGTGACCAATCTTCCAACCGAACCGGTTACGGGATGCGATTGATCGGTTAGAGGAGTTTTTCTATTTTTTTTTTTTTTTTTACACAAGTTTTATTTCAAACCATTTATTGATAAAATAAAATAAGGACACAAAAGGTTACGAACATAAAACTAAACACAAGTAATTAAAACACATAAACACATATGTACTAGAAGAACATCAAAAACACAAAACGACACTTAAAACAAATAAAAGCACAATCACAGAAGATGAAAATCACATAGACGCAAGCACACACAATTAGTCACGTAACACAAATCAAACAAGATAATCTAAAACAAGATAATCTTATTCAAAATTAATACGAAACCAATATAAACAAAAATAACAAAAACAAATAACCTAGAGACACGCAAGAGATCATATAACATAAAAAAAAAAACACACGAAACAAGAAACACAAGAAATAATTATTTATTTATTTATTTATTTTTTTTATTATTATTTTTTTTAACAGATTACACAACCGGATCCGGTTACGGGTAGTGACCGATCGGTTGTAGTGGTTTTATTAAGTACGAAGCTTCCAACCGATCCGGTTGGAGTGCCAACCGATTCGGTTAGAGTGATCTGGGTGGTTTTGGTGGGTTTTTCCGCAAACGAACTTCGAGCAACTTAGAAAGCAATCATTGAAATGAGCATTTTAGAACACATGAAACGAAATCCCAACATCAAAAACATGATTTTGATGCAAAGATCATTTGAGCAATTATGAGAAATTAGAGATTTTTAAGAAAAAGACAAGCATTCAAGCAAACATCAAGAGCAATCAATTCAACAAGCAAACAAACACAAGAATACAAACGCAAGTCCCCGGCAGCGGCGCCAAAAACTTGATGTGCTTCCACGAGGTTTTAAATTTATAACAAGAATTACCGGTTAACTAGGAACACATTCGGGCAAGTATACCCTAGTCAAGTTGTAGTATAGTATATGGTAAATCAAGGTCGTCCCAAGAGACTTGGTTGCACTACAAGTGTCGTTTGTTTGTTTAAGCAAGTAACAAGTAACAAGTTGATGGTTATGATTGTCACGGAGCAAACCAACAAGAAAAGCATTATAAGAACAAGCAAGTATCAAGACATTCATCATAATTCCAATCAAACATAAAATCTCAATAATCATATCAATAACAAACTCTTTAAATATAAAAGTAACAAGGTTTACCCAAAGTATGAATTACAATAGGCAAAGATGAAGGATTATAGCACTCCTTCAAGCCTCCAATCAACTACAATAGTTCTACCAAGCCGGAAAATGATGTCCAAACGCCTTCGACAACCCTTGAGCACACTACACGAATTTGGCAGAGGTTTGTGGTCTTTTGGGGAAGATAAGTTGGTGTAATTGGTGGAAATTCGTCCTTAAGGGTGGAGGCTTGAATTTCACACAAGTTGGGATAGGATAGTTGGTGGAAACTCGTCCTTAAGGGTGGAGGCTTGAGTTTCACACCTTTGGGTTGAAGATATTGAGAGTGGTTGTGTTCTCTCTAGGTGGAAATTCGTCCTTAAGGGTGGAGGCTTGAATTTCACACCTTTGGGGAAGGTAAGTTGAGAGAGGGATGTTCTCTCAAGTTATGGTTTGCTCTCTAGGTGGAAATTCGTCCTTAAGGGTGGAGGCTTGAATTTCACACCTAGAGAGGAGTGGTGGATAAAAGGGATGAGAAAGATGGAGAAGGGATGATGAAATAAGGTGCCAAATGGGTTCTATTTATACTACTACCAAGGCTTAGGGTATTCAATGCATTTCTTGGAGGCCAAGGAGCTTGGAAGGGACTAGAAACCATGTAGGAAGGGACTAGAATCATTTGGAACACGTTTGGAGTCTTAACAATGAAGAAATGGCTGAAACAGGACCTCCAACCGGATCCGCTTGAGCTCCAACCGAATCGGTTGGTCTTCTGACCATTCTCCAACCGGATCCGGTTGCGGGACTCGACCGATCGGTTGGAGCAAAAATCATAAAAAGTCATAAACACGAAAGTTGTATGAGCAACAAGGGCTGTGTGGAAGTGGTAAAACCGGTATTGGAAACGTATGCCTGAGGCAAACTGGGGGGCAAGCTCCGGTGCCTTTCGATTATCTTTCTAGATGTTGAAAGCACAAATACTGAAAAATACTAAAAACGAGGTTGGCTAGCCAGCTCAGGGCGTTGGCCTAGGCCAACCTCTTACCAGTCTTCTGGTTGGCTAAGCCAACCTCGAGTTCGCCTAGGCCAACCTCCAGGACAAAGTCGGTAAAGAAGTAACAATTCTGAGGTTTGCACAAGGTTTACTAAGATCAGGGAAGGATGT